>CANUEP010018151.1:0-19190 GCA_947857235.1 Jatropha podagrica | reverse complement strand
ATCATGTTATAATTGAGCCGATGTGATGATATGGATGCATTTATGCAGTTATAGAATTATTAGGAGTAGAAGAGAAATATGCATGGAGTGCTGAAATTAAATAGGCAGAGTTTCGTCTTACATACCTGATTTAATCGGCGTCCGTGCTTAAGTCCAGAATCAGTTTCTGGTTAAAGGAATTATTAATTGGTTTAATTTAGGTGACCAAATAACAAACAAGAATGCAGAAATTAAAAATGCAGAAAAGCAGTCAAGAAACGCAAGGAGCGTAAGGGAGAAAGGGAATGTCCGTCAACACAGACTGTGCCTTGAAAACGGAGCCCGGGGCCTATTTTTATAGGCGAAAACGGACCCGAGGGCGGGCGGGCGCGACCGCCCTGCCAGGGCGGGCGGGCGTGACCGCCCTTGAGGGCGGGCGTGCCCGCTGTGGAGAACGGGCGTGACCGCCCTGGACGGCGGGCGCGCCCGCCGTGAAGGGCGGGCGTGACCGCCCTGCTTGGGCGGGTGTGTCCCGTCCTTTCTCTCTTTTTCGCTTCCGGAGGCTTTTTCGGGAGTTCCGGACCTCCAAAAAATATTCCGGGACAAGTTCTGCGATCCTCGTAATTTTCCGGACGTTTCAAGTACCATATTGGCATACTTTTGATGAACTTCCAAAATGGCCTTTGGTCCCGCCGGGCTGTTTGCAGCCCGGGAAAATAGGCTTTTTGAGCCTGAAAATTGGGTGTTAAAGGCCGACCGCAGCCGCTGTCGCCGCCGGCTATCGCCGCCGGCGATAGTGGCTGTGGCCGCAGCGGCTAACGCCGCCGTTAAGGGCGACTGCCACCGCTGCGGCCGACAGACCTTCTAGTTTTTCCTCGTTCCGAAGAATTCTCAAAACTTGCCTTTTGAGCCTCAAAATTTGAGTATTCACATTAAGAAGATTCTTAATAATTATTTGTTTGTATTAATTTATGGGTGTTAAGAAATTTGGATGGTCAAAGGATAGATTGTATTATAGGAATGGGTTTTTATTTTGTTCTCCTCCCTCTTTCTTTACATATTTGTTCAATGTGTGCAATAATATGCTTGAGTGATATTATTTTCTAAAAAGTGCATTATAATAATGTTTTACATCTCAATTTTAGTTAATCATATTACTAATCAATTTTGAATTATTGGACAATGAGGAGGCCGATTCAACCAGGCAAAATGGGTGCCTAATACCTTCCTATTTCATACCTAAATCTTGGACACTGCCTCTAGTTAAAAACCAGATTAGTTAATCCCAAAGAATCAATTAATTCGAGAAATTTTCCTAATAAGGGTGGCGACTCCAAAATTCATAAAACTCTTATAAAGTAAGAGAATCATTTTCTGAGGATTAAACAGGTTAATAAAGAAAAACAATTTTATTAAATAAAATAAACCGTGCCCATTCGAACTCATTTCTTCTTTTAAAAAGGGAAAAAATAAAAAAAAACTCGACATCCTCAGTTGGTGTTTCATATAAATACTTAACCAAATCCATTCTGGAAACTGATATCACTTTGTAAGATTGAAAGTAATGACAAAGTTTTCTGGTTGCTCAAATCATGGCTAAGCAAGTTATTTCGATCAAGTTGTACTTCTACCCATTAGGAACAAGCTTCTTGCTCAAGTAGTAAATTGCCTTCTCAACACCTACTTCATCAGCCCATGCTAACATGATGCCAATTCTAGCATCTTCCACCATCACGTATAAAATTAAAGGATTCTTAGGTTTTAGAGGGCACAAAATTAGGGGACTTGATAAATAATTCTTTATCTTATCTAAAGTTATATAGCAGTAATCATTCCACTCGAACGACTGATCTTTCCTTAACAACTTAAAAATCGGATCACAGACGATAGATAATTTTGATATAAACCTATTGATACACTGGATATTTTCTATAAAACTTCTCACTTCCTTACTGTCTTTAGCAAATCCATTTCTTAAATTGCCCTAATTTTATACATATCAATTCCTATTCCTTTTGGACCAACAAAGAACCCCAACACTTTTCCTCAAGTTAACCTAAACACACATTTTTTTAGGTTTAACCATACCTTGTATTTGATAACTCTATCCATGAACTATTTTAGAGATGTTGGATGTTCTTCTGGGGTTTGCGTTATGACAATCATATCATCAATGAAAACTTCTAACTCCTTATGAATCATATCATGATAAATAGTTGTGGCCATCCTATAATAAGTAGCCTCGCCATTCTTCAAGTCAAACGACTTTGTTCGATAACAGAAACTTCTGAAATGAAACCACTTTTGGTCTTATCCAATAATGCCATAAGAATCTAATTATAGCTTATGAATCCTTCCATAATCAAGTAGCATCCCATTATAGTTGTAATGGAAATCAAGATATCAATATGAGAAAGAGGAAAATCATCTTTTGGTGGTGCCTTGTTTAGATCTCCATAATCTACGCACATTCTAACCATTCCATCCTTCTTCGGAACTGGAACTGTATTGGCCAACCAATCTGGGTAGTGAACCACATCTAAAAATCCAAAATTAATATGTTTGGTCACTTCCTCTTTGATCTTTTCAACCCATTTTGGTCTCAACCTCCTACTCTTTTGCTTCACCAACTTAGCCCTAAGATAGAGAGGAATGGTGTGTGCTGTTATAGGTCTTTCAATACCCAACATGTCTTCATAGCTCTATGCAAAGTCTTCTCTCTTGTCCTTGAGCAGGTTTTTAAATTTTATGATTAAGACTTGCGTTAGGTTTGGCCCAATTAATAAATCCTATGGGTTATCTTTTGTGCAAATATTAAATTCAAGCATGTGATGAGTTTACTTAAAAAATGCACATGACTTTATCCACTTAATGAATAGAACCATCAAGAAAGACATTAAGCAAAATTAGTATGCATTTTATTAGATAATAGAGAAAATTATTTACAATCAATATCAAAATTAGAAATATCAAAAGAAGGGGAATCCGACTTGCTCAAATCTCTCCACTCTTGAAGGTCTTATTGTTTTTAGAATCTGATATGCAGGATCAATAATGATCTCGTCAATGCTTTCTTTACTCTTGTACTTGATTTCCTCATTGGAGGTGACTTCCTCTCGCTCTGCTCATTTTCGCACGTTGAATTTCTTTCTTCTTTTTCTTTGTTTTTTTATTTTTCGTTATGTCTTTTTTTCCTTATTTCTTTCTTCCTTCTATTTTCTTCTCTTTTTTTTATTTTTTGTGCCTTGGCCCTAACCAAACAGAACTCTAAGCTTTAGGAGCTTTAACATCTTGTGTAGAGCTATAATGATGCATATATGCATGAGAAAATGTCACAAAAATGTTGCCACATGATAGAACATTGTGAAATGCAACTAATGCAATATTCTATCATAGCTTGATTGAGACCGTTCAAAATGAAGATTAGAAAGAAGGCCTTTGACAGCTAAAAGAATCAAAACATGCCTCTTTTGTAGTCAAATATTTTAGAATGTCTTTTATTTCTTTAGATTCCCTTTCTTTTTGTCTTAAACAATGTTTAACCAAGGTCTTGTATTTATATACACTTGAGATTTCTTTCTTTCTTTTTCTTTTTTTCTTTCTTTATCTTTTCTTTTTCATTTTCTCTTTCTCTTTCATTTTCTTATTCTATTTTTCTATTAAAGACAATAAAAAAATTTGGCTTAAAATAGGAAACTTCATATATTCTTCTAAAGTTATTTTTTACAAAATATTTAGGCCCTAACTAAATATTTACAAAGCTTTAAAACCCTAGACTTAAGATCTTTAATATGGCCTAGCATCCTCCAAAGTTAAATGCCTTATTTCCACAAGGCAATTGGCGATGTTACAAACACGCCTCCACACCTTAGAAGAGAGTCATGGCTTCCAGTTGTGCTTGCTTGATTTTAAGCAAAAGTTGATAAGCCTCTTCTAGGGATCTTTATATGCTGATGATGAAGCTGGAGGAGCTTCCTTTTTAGGTACTTGAGTTTTGGCCTTGATAGGAATGTCAATAGTGGAGAGAGCTCCCTTACTCGCTTTGATTCCAGCACTTCTATTAGGTCTTTCCCCTTTTAACATTTTGAACGATGGGACCTAGGCATGATAAATTTCTATCTAAAATCCTATGACAAAGTTGTTGGGCTCATAACCATTCATAGGGTTTCAGATTGATGTCTCTCGCATTTATTAAATGAATGCACAATATAATTTATTATGTTAAACTTAAGGGAAGGAACTAGGGTCATTACATGTGCTTTGGTCGGGTTAAATAGGTCTTAGGTTCTGTAAGCAGGAATTGATTCTTTCCTCCTATTTAGCATTGGTTCTAAGCCAATAGTGGTAATGGATTGTGCCAATTCTTTTAGTATACCGAAAGGTACAAGGCTTATGGGTGGTATGTATTCATGGCAAATCCCAATAGCCAAGTAAAGTTAAAGGATCACATCCCTTAATACCACCTTTAGAGTTTTTGGTGGAAAAGAGATTAAGAAGAGAATAATGCATGAACACCAATGATATATATGGAGACCCATTTTACATCCTTAGGTAGGCAACCTTATTTTAAAAAAAAAGGTTTTAAGGAAAGTGGTTCTTACTTTGGTAAGAACCTTATTTTTGGAGTCGACACCCTCTTTAGGAAAAATTCTCAAATTGGTAATTTCTTTGGAAATAACTAATCTCGTTTTAACTAGAGTCTAGGTAAGGAAGTTTGGTTGGTCACGGGAAGGGATTAGGCACCCGGATTGCCCATGTAGAATTCGACCTTCTTCATTTGTCCAACCATTAACATTTCTAACATTGACCTTTAATTGAGATGAAACATGTTTTAATGCATTTTTCAGAAAATATGGCAATCATGATTATTAGCAGTCATACAAATATAATTAAAGTAATCCAAAGAACCGAGGAAGGATAATAGAATTACAACCGAAAACCTATTTTACATTCTACCCTCCAGTAAATTTTTTTCAATCCAATAATAATTACAAACAAGCAATTAATACGGTCCATTATGGACCTTTTACAGAATTCCCAATATTAACAAAGCAATAAATCAATCATAGGAATAAATAATGAATAAAGCAGGAATCACACATATTCAGAACCACCAATGGACAATATTAATATAAAAGGATCCATGATAAATGTTAATAAGGTTAGTAATCAATGTTTAGCTCATTAAATAAAGGACAATACAATAATAAAGGTGCATGAAAATAAATGGCTTTAAAATTTGAAAGGTAGAAACTTAAATGCAGAAAAGTAAATGATAGAAAAATAAAGGCATTAATTTTTAACTTGGAACAAGATTCGAGTTCAAGAATATAAAGTTCAACTTAAATAATGAACTATTATGACCATCACTACCCATTTCTTATTCTTTACTTGTTATTTGGGTGAAAGCGAGTCATTTACGCGATACAAAGAAAGATTGCTTAGTGCTTAACTTGAATGGAACCCATAATTGAGGTCATTTTATTGATTTTTTATACTGAGATCCTAAAATGAAGGTTCATGCACCACTAATAGGTGGCATGTGCCACATGTAGTGGCATTCATACTTTTCCCTAATCAAAGATCCAAGAATGAGACAATAAGGCCTTTTGACTAAGAAATAGTGGTGTGTGCCACTACTTACAAAGTTAAGGGCTTTTGGTTGATCATAAATTTTCCTTATAAACAATATAAGTAGGTGTTAATACACCGAAAAGATAAAAAGACGTAGAAAAAGGGTTAGAACTCTCAAAGGTTACCTATTTTTGGAGAAAATCTAAAGATTTGGAGAAAAAAAACCAAGAAATTCAAGAGCTTTGATCTTTGTTGGATAATCCAAGGTTCAGTTAAATGAGTGTGTTTATGGGTATTTGATCACAAATTTTAGCGAAGTTTTTATCAAAAGAAAGGAATAAACTTCAAGATTCAAGTTAGAATCACAACATGTAACTTAGAATCAAGAATGAGTAAAGAAAATGCAAGAGCTTTCCCCTTGTGATAAAAAAACCTCCTTTTATCTCTTAAACCCTTGCCTTATTTATAGGCAAATGGAGAAATGAGGTGGCCTTTTTCTAGGGCTCATGTGGCATGCAAAATAAGGTAGTGCGCCATGGTACATCATGGGCCTAGTTTCGATGCAAAATCCTTGAAATTCTAAAAACATAAAAATGGTCAAACGACTCATTTTTCTTAGACACAGACCGTCGATCTAAGAATCAAAGCAATTAGATGTCTCGATTCCATTTTATGATAAAAAAGGGGTTATCATCACTGAGTCCCTTTGTCAGGGAAAAAATTAAGCATCTATATCGACCTATATATATATTCAGCCATGAAATCCATAGTTTGGGCCTTACAAAAGATTATATGCAAAGCCATGCATAAGAGAGAATTTTTGTTCAACATTAATGCATTATATTTTTGTAAAATTAAGAAGTCACATGCATGTTTGAGCCTAATGAAACATGCATCTATTGATTTGTATAAGAGCTCCCTTTTTGGATGAAAGGAGCTAATAGTGAGATAAGGCATAATCTATGGATGCCATAATTATTCCTCAGATGTAGAACTTAATTGTTAATTTATACATAAATTTGGAACCCAATATTGACCTTAAGAATATTGATGGAATGGTTTTAAGCTAAAGAAAATTTCATACTCTCAATAAAAAAAAAAAAAGACTTTAAGCCATGCCTATTGGTAAACAATGCAAATGTTTCAAGGCAAAATTATGGCCCATATGACATGAAAAAGTTACATTCCAAGTGATTTTCGTGGCTTTTAAGTTATATGCCATTAATATTTCTTTGCTTGCATCATTCAAAAAGCTTACAAATAACTATTTATTTAATTTGGTGGTCATTAAGAATCAAATTAGGGTGGGGGAGGGGGGGGGGGGGATGAGTAAATAAAGTCTTATCACATGCGGTCATGTAGCTAGAAAATTCATTGAGGGAGGTCCAATTAAAATATATAGTTTATAAAAATAATATACATGAATATAGGTGACGAGAATCTTACAAAAGAAAATAAATTATTATAATTAAATTATAATAATCCTCGCTATTTTTTATTGACTAAAATCTATTCATATAACTTTTTTATCAATACTTGCAAATACATTTTTTTCAATGTAAGTTACCAAACAATCCTTAGTTACTCATAGATATTTTAGTACGTAAGTTCCATATGCCTAATCTATAACATTAGGTTGACAATAGCTCATAATGTTAGGTTATACGTCTTGGATCAGAAGGAATGTTTTATATATTAAGCTCAAGTTCTTCAACTATAACTTATTTAGTTGATGTTAGCTGAACATGCTAAGTAATTTGATTAACTAATAATGATGGTGATTTTACAATAGCTTATTTTCCTTTAAAGTATCATACTACAACAATATAAATATGATAATTAAATACAATTAAAAGTTCATGTTTTTGTTGGAAAATTAATTAATTTATTAAATAAGACAATTAGGTTGAATACAATATATAATTAAGTTAAATAATATAACCTAAAATTAATTTCTTAAACTCCTTAAATCATAATACATTATTAAGAGCTAATAATTATTAGACTAAGTGTGAGTTGGCTCTGAAGACCAATAATTAGAAAACAAACAAAATTATAAAAACTAATAAGGAATTTAGCTTATCTTTTAGGAATAATTACTCTAAGGAAAAAGTATAATTGGACTCTAAGTTATGTTCAAATTGACACTTAAGGTGCTTTTATATTTGAGAAATAATTATGTCTCATATCTTTGAATATTTGACTTAGAAGTAATACGAAAATCATATTCATGTGGTCTTTAATTTTAATATTTCTTTCAGCCTAATAGTTATGGAGTTTAAGATATTTGGTCTAAGCAGGAAATTCGATTGGTAATATTTGATGCAATACATCATTTTCAAAACTTAGAGCTTTTTCAAAAGATATATTGCACATGACATTGTTGATAGTAGCCCAAAAGTGTCAAGCCTATTTTAATAGTGTTTTCAGCCCTAAGTCCATATATTAGATATTCTAGAATATTCTAAGTTGCAAGGAAAGTTTGCTTTGAGTGGTAGGCAAGGTAAGTTTTTCCTATAAATAGGCCACTTGTATTCTTTATATGGCATAATGAAATCAATATATAACAAGCCTTGTGCTTTTTATTTTTTCTCATCCCCTTTTCTCCTTTCAACCTTCTTAATTTCTTTAATTTCTCTCATGTGCCTCTTATCTATTTCTTTTTCCCCTCTGTAGGTCCCAATAGGCAAATATCCAAGAAGGGGGTGAATTGGTATTTAAAAAAAAAATTATCTTTTTCAAAAATATTATAATCACAGCAAAAGCAACTAATATACCAACTCATATCAGATAGCAATAATATATAAAGCATTTAAACATTTAATCTTGTTTGTCACATACATTAGAGCAAATTGCTTAACCAGCGTAAAATATAGCTCATTGAAATCAGTCTGCAGAGATACTACGAGACAACAACTGATTTAAGCAACTTCAGAAGTTAATATTCATCGTGCATTACAAATTACAAAGTTAATTCATTAAGCATAGATGAATAATCAAGTGAATGTGTGAGAATGTGTAATGGTCAAGAGATGAAAGAGGAGAAAAACGACACAAACAATTTTATAGTGGTTCGGCACTTTTCTCGCCTACATCCACTCCTCAAGAATCCATCTTCAGTTCCTCCACTATCAAACTCTTTTAAAGGGCAACAATAAAGCCTATTACAATGATATAGTCCAACATCTAGAACTAACCATTAACCATAATTTTTTCAAAAAGCTTATAAACTTATCCTTTTTAGCTTTTGTTAAAGAACTAGATGAAACTTAACCCAACTAGTTTTTATTTAAGAACTAGAAAACTTACAAGGCTTTTCTCTTTACACAGAAGAGAGGTGTTTGATTACCCAAACTGCACATGCTTCACACAAGCTTTGCTCACACAAGATTTTTCATTTAAGTTTTTCCTTTACTCTATTTTAAATTACACAAACCTATAATAGAAAGAGAGTTACGCCCATTTAAGCTTAGGAAAGAGATTTTAAAAGGTTTTCAAATCAGTTTTGAAAAATCTCTCTCAAAAATACTGTTTATCTTCTTCTTTAGATGCGATGCGTTTACAGCATAAAGAAGAAGAAGAAGAAGTGAAAGGCTTGAAATGAGAGTTTTTGAAATTCAAAATAGTAAACACAAATCTTCTCTCATGCTCAACCAAAAAAACTGCCAACCATTTTATATCAAACCAAAATTTTTTTCCCGTTAGAAGCTTGAAGTTAACGTTAGAGAGGGAGAGGGAAGGAAGAAAAGTGTCGGTAATGCTACAGTAAGAGAGAGGGAAAAATTGGGCTTTTGTATTTTTATAAGAAAGTGGTCTTTTCAAATTTCAAAGCCTAAGGTGGTTTTTGAGATCCACTTTTGTCCAAAAAATCCTTTTATCAAAAAGAGATGTATTTTTACTTTTGAAAGATAAAATTTGAAATGCATTTTCCCTCTTAATAATTAAAAAGATATAAAAAATTCTTAATTGGGTATTTGAACAAGGCTAGAAAGATAATTTGAGATTTAGCTAGAATATGCATAATTTATCTTTCTATTTTTAGAAAAAGAACTAATTCCAATTAATTTTGGCTAAGTCACAAGTTACATTATCTTCACTTCTTCAAGTAGCCTTGGTGATCCTCATTTAGATAAGCTTTAGTCTTTAATTTGATGAGATCACTTGAATTAATTTCTGTAAAAGACCTTAGAAGCATACTATATGATAATTTATTTCGATTTATTATTTTTGTTTATCGTCAAAAAATTAAGGTTGTAAAAACCTTTGAGCCAACACCCGCTTGAATTCTTCCTTTTCTCTCTGAAATGGTTCACTATATCCTAATTCTACTACTTTAGAAGTTGTTTATAAGGACTCTTGGATCCATGGGCCTATAGCGTCATTTAACTAAGTTGTCATTTTCCCCCCAAAATAATTTAAAATTTAGGTAATGAAAGATAGAGTCCAAAATTATTATATTTCTTTCTTAATATAGTATGTTATTGATATATTGAAAATTTTATATGGCATTGAGGGTGGCACTATTAATAATTTCCTTTATCCCTATTCTTAACAAACTTTTATACTCATTGGCTTGTTATTTCCTTATGCAGATAGGGCAAGTATAGCATTTCTAATAAATGTGTGATGTTGATAAATATGCTGAGGGAAATTTATCAAAGAAAAGTTAAACTAAACAACTTGGTTGGTCTAATTACTGATGTTATCAAGAGTGATACGGTCATTAATACCAAGGTTCTATAACCCTGATTTTGCTTTAGCTAAAGTGATTCCTCGTACTACCTTCTCTTAGAAGATATTTGAAATTGAGGCTCTTCTGACCAAGCACTCTGCTTGTGTTGGAAATTCTGAGCTGCTGGTGTATCTTTCTCTTAAATTGTTACATAAGGATGACATAACTCGATTGAGAAGCAATTATGCCTCGAGCTTTTGCTTAGGCTTTAGGTGCTAATTTCCTTTTTCCCTCTTGAATTCTTCTTATTCTCATCTCCTTTCATCCGAAATAATATGTCCAACACATTTAGATTGATGGTCTAGTGATCTACATGTCCAATTAGTTCACTATACCCTAATCTTGTTATTTTAGAAGTTGTTTATAAGGACCCTTGGATCCATGGGTCATCATTTAACTATGTGGTCATTTTTCCCCCAAGAAGAATCTAATATTTATGCAATGGAAGATAAAATTTGTATTTATAGTATTCCTTTCTTATTGGAATCGGCTATTATTGTACGGAAAAAGTTTTATGGCATTAAGGGTGGCATTAACAATAATTTCCTTTATTCCTATTTTAACAAACTTTTGTAATCACTTATTATTTCCTAATGCAGGTATGAAAAATAGAGCATTTCTTATAAATGTGTGATTGTTGATAAATGTGTTGAGGGTAATTTATAAAAAAAAAATAAAGCAAACAACTTGGTTGCTCTATTAGTTGATGTTATCAAAATTAATGCGATCACTAATACTGAGGTTTTACTTTTGCTCCATCTAAAGTGATTCCTCCTACTTCCTTCTCTTGGAGGATATTTGAAATTGAGGATATTTTGACCAAGCATCCTTCTTCTATTTGAAATTTTGAGATAGTGGTGTATCTTGCTCTTAGTTGTTATATAAGGATGATATAACTCAGTTTGTCAATTTTTATTAATAATAAAACGTGTTGATTTTTTTATGCATACATGAATATGAATGTCAACATTTTTGTACATTTACTATTATTGATTTGTTAAAGGCGTTTTGGATAGATATATAATTGACCTGCTCACATGGGAAACATCTTTATTTATTTATGGGCAAGATTATTTTAAGGAAATTATCTAAGTGATAATTATGAGGTTATGTCCTTAAATAAGAAATTCGTCTCATTTTGAGAAGTGAAGTATGCATAACATAATGACGTTATGGTTTCTATAATTATTTGTAATTGTACTAAATTTGTCTTAATTACCAAATCTGAGTTCTTAAATGAATGGAGTAGACTAGTGAACTCAAATTAAGCATTGGGCGTGCCTAAACATTCATCTGTATAGTGTTGCAAACTAAATCTTTGTTTTAGTGGAGATACACTCTGTATGAGAGGAGATAGAATAACACTAATAGACATGCTCATCATACCATATGTGCAAAATGATGACCAAATGACTTGCCAAAATAAGTGATATCAACTTTTGGTTATGTGAGACTCTGAGAATTATGGTTCTCAAAACTACTACCTTATGACTTTTGATTGATTCTTAAAATATAATTCAATGATTATATCTTAGGATGTTACCAAAAATATCACTATTGACATCATTTCTAGAAAAGCGAGTTGGATTATAATTGGGAGAATTAGGTTGAAGAGACGATTATTTTACAGTCAAATTTAAGTTTTATTTTCATATGTCGACCAATTATGTTTATGATTAAATGTAATTTTCAATATGAAAAATGTTATGAGATCAATGGTAATAATAAATATATGATGAATAATCTAGCCAAAGTGAACTTTTCTACTTAAAAAGAGTTTTTTCCATCAAGATGTGATATATTCTTAATAGGTGTATAAAAAAGAACTCTCAAAGTATGTTAGTCGCATGATTTATCTGCTGAGTATGAATGTCTAACTTTGGATGGGTCATTGTCTCGTCATGTGCGAATGGGAGATGTTAGAATTAATAGACAAGCATGGGTATACCCATGACGGTTGCACAAACTTAGGTCCATTAATAATAATTAATAATAATAATAATAATAATAATAATAATAATAATAATAATAATAATAATAATAATAATAATATATAAATTTGTTTAAATATTATCCTAGTTATCTACATATCACTTATCTGTAGGTGATTTAAGATTCAAATAAGAGAGTTAGAGTAGTAGTGGGATTATTTTAACCGTAAGTAATTTGATTATATGGGAACACATTCTCTATAAAGCTACATAACACAAAAAGTCTCCTCTTTCTCTCTCTCTCTCTCTCTCCGACTTTCAGTTCTTCACATATAGCTAAGGAAGAGGCTTATGGATGGCTGGAAGGAGTAGTTTGATTTCCATGATTGCTTCTATGACAAATAATACAAGGCTCAATTTTCTCACTTCAAAAAGTAGGTATTCGACCTCTATCTTTATTTCTTCCATTTTAAGTGTGTATGAATTCTAACACATTCAATAATCAATACATGATTAATAGCTTTCTAATACTTTACTAGGAGAGACTAAAATTCATAAAGATTCCAGCATATCAAGAATCACTTTATTTTATTATGCTCCTTTAAAAACCACTCCAAATAGTATTATCCTAAAAGTGCTCCTGTAACGCCCTGACTCCATCCATTAGAGGAATTGTCCGCTTTGGATCAAGCCGGATCCATCTCATACTAGATCGGCAAGACCCGCACCGTTTTGTCCCGTAGGTGAAATGGAAACATCTTAGGAGGTCACCTATCCTAGGATTTCTATCAAGCGAGCAAGCTTAACCCTAGAGTTCTTCCAAATCTCCAGCCATTCCACCAAAAGGCGCCTCTGATGATTAGTTACCCCCTCTTCGATATATGATCTGATTCATTCCTGTGTCCCGCATTCCACTACCCTAGCTAGCCTGCCATTTTAGAAGCTCGCCAGGAGCCCTACTCTACCCACCCTCTTAGGATCGCTGTCGGGATGTCACAGGCCCACCAGCTTTCGCATGCTTCATCCTCAAACCATATATCAACTAGAGGGGGTCAGGCTCTGATACCAAATTGTAATTCCCTGACTCCAACCACCAGAGGAATTGTCCGCTTTGGATCAAGCCAGATCCATCCCATACTAGATCGGCAAGACCCACACGATTTTGTCCCATAGGTGAAATGGAACTTTCCAGGAGGTCACCCGTCCTAGAATTTCTGTCAAGCGAGCACGCTTAACCCTAGAGTTCTTCCAACTCTCCAGCCATTCCACCAAAAGGCACCTCTAATGATTAGTTACTCCCTTTTCGATATATGATCTTATTCATTCCTGTGTCCCACATTCCACTACCCTATCTAGCATGCCATCCTAGAAGTTTGCCAGGAGCCCTACTCTACTCGCCCTCTTAGGATCGCTTTATTGAGTCGGGATGTCACAGCTCCAACACTGATTGCCTAAGAAATAACTCTTTCAAAACCTAGTCCCTATAACTCAAAAAAATCTAATAAATTCCATAAGTTACCTAATGTATACAATTGTTGACCCTGATTGAGCACCAAGACATAGGAAATTTTGTAACGGTTCTAACACCTCGAGAATCAGCTCGATCGAATGTCGTTTGCTCTTAGAACCGATCTCCAAAATCGAAACATTGTGAAAATCAAAGAAAAGCACGGTGATACTAATAAGCCCACCAATATCAATGGCTGGCATCTAACTCTGCTCAAAAGGTACCATATACGGCCTTGTCAGTGCAGTGTGGGCCCTACTCGTTACCATCATAGGGGCATTCTAGCCTAAAAAATTAGATCCCCCCATTTCAAGCACCTCTTATTGCTTGATTAAGCACTTCTCAAGTTTCAACGAATTTATTTCTTCATTTGCAAATGATTCTAAGGCCCTAAAGTTTGAGTTTTGCTCTTTTTCCTTAATCGAGCTAAAAATCTGACTTGTTACTCAAAAGTCAATCCTTTTGACTTTGAGTCACACTTTGGTCCTCCTTCGCCCAAAGCTACAATTAAGTAATTAAGTAATTAATTAATATTGATTAATATAAAGAGTTAATTGGGTCCTCGTGCCATCCTTAGCATATTTCATAGAAAGACTCAATCTCTTTGATTGATTTTTATACCGTGGAACTTTGATCCGAACGCATTATATGACCTAGGGTATACAACTAAACTCAAATCCTTGTCAATTAAGCCGGTTGAGGACACAAAAAATTTCTCATTTCCCCTTTTGAAAGGAAAAAAATGGAATATGAACGAGCTTGGTTTATCTTATTCAATGAAATTGGTTTTCGTATTTGAACTCATTCTTTAATTCTCAAAAAGGTTCTCTTACTTTGGCAAGAATTTTATTAGAAAAATGGAGTCGCCACCTTTATTAGAAAAAATTCTCAAATTGGTCAATTCATTCGAATCAACTAATCCGGTTTTGTTAACCAGAGACGGGATCAGGAGCTAGGTAAAAAATGGAAAGGTGCTAGGCATCTATTTCACCCGGTTAAACCGGCCTCCTAGTCTTCTATACTTAATAATTAATTAATAATGAGATTAACTAGATTTTGAGATGTAAAATGTTTTAATACAGTTTTGTAAAACATGTCATTCAAGCAATTATTGCAACTATGGGACATGAAATAAACGTATATGAAGGAGGGGGGAAAGAGAAAAGATTACAAACTATTTCATAATTAATACATCCTACCCTTAACCCTGTAAATTTCTCAAACCCACTATCTATTACTGCAACAGTCTGTTTATTTAGTGTTTTTTCAGTGTTGGTAATAGTGATTTACCAGTTTTTGAATAATACCATCGGTGTGGGACTTGTTATTATTTCAGTCTGAAAAAATTACTGTGTGTCTAATATTTAATTTAATATTTTTGGAGCATGTTTGCAGGATTTAGGCGAGTATAAAATATTTCATGAATATTTTTAGAGAATTAAGGTATTTAATAAATAATTATTTTTAGTGTAGTATGTTAAGGAATAATTGAGGAATTATTTTTGTGGAATTAATTTAATTAATTGGTGGAGTTACATAATAATTAGAGGAGAATTATTTTATGAATATTTAGGGCCATTGGATGAGAATACCATGACTTGATCTTAGCCATTCATTTGGCATAAAATTAAGAAGTCAAATTTGACTTTGCTACCTAAAGGTTATCACCTAAGCAACACTTTGTCTCTCTTCTTCTTCTTCTCTTCCATGCCATTTTCACCTTCTTCTTCTTCTCCATTTCTTTCAATTTCTTACCACTAAACTACCTCAAATTTCATGAAATAAACTAAATTTTTGTAATTAAACCTAGAGAATTAAGTAAGAGAAGTAAGAATTTGGAGTTTCTAAGCTTGGAAATTGAAGTTGCCATTAGAGCAAGTAAGTTGTGAATTTTAAGTTTTGTGATTTAATGGGTAAAATTCAAGGATTAGGCATATAATTGATGCATTAAATCATGCTCCATTCATTTCTTTGGTTAATTTTGATTTTTATATGCACTTTTCTTATTTTGAAGAAATTAGTGAACCCTCTACCAAAGGGAAAGAGAAGGCCAAAGAGTGAGGCTTTCTAAGCTTCTTTAAGCTTATTCTAAAGGTTAGTGCATTACTATTTCGTTTCGTCTTTCATTTTCTTTAAGTTTCAATTTAGGTTTTTGATTAATTTTGGAGAATTTTGTGAAATGTGTTGGGGAATGGATAATTGAATGTTTTAATGTGATTTTCCATGATTCTTAAGCATGGAAGAATGCTTGGAAGGGAAAGGAAACATCCCTTTCCCCTTTAACCAACAGTGGCCGAACCACTCATGGTGAAGGACATTTTGTGTCCTTTGATTTTTATGCTTCATTTTAACTTAAATGAGGTTGTTGATAAATGAAATGATGATGGTTTAAACCATTTTCTTCTATTTTAATGTTTTAGAGTTTTGCCAAACTTAAAGAAGGTTTGAAAGTGAAAATATGGGTTTTAAGATTTAATGCTTTTAAGGTATGGTTTAAAGTTTTAATTAAGTATTTTTGGGTGGAAAATTCTTTCCCCTTTTGGTGACCTAAGGAGGCCGAACCACCCTAGGGTGGTAAGGCATATTTTTATTTTCTTTAAATGTTGGTTTTAAGGGGTTTCAAGCTATGTATATGGAGGTATTATGAAAGTAAAGTTTTTGTCTGAAATATGAATTGATTTTGTTGAATTTTAAAAGTTGTAAGTAAAGGAATTTTGTAATAATAAGTATTAAATTGTGAGGTGTATTGCTAAGGGATTTTGAGTAAGAAATAAGGTTAATTGTGGAAGAATGGTTTTGATTTGGGTTCTACTATGCATGATTAAAATGTAGTATGATGAGATTGATTTCGATATGTCAACATGCTTGGGTTATCAGCCCATTCTGTCATGTGAAGCTGTGATCATATGCTAGGGTTATCAGCCCTTATGAATAGGTGAGCGCACTTATTATGTGATGGGGGTGGTGCTTCCCCAGTCCATAATTGTGTGATGGGGGTGGCGCTTTCACAAGCCACGATCAAATCTGCTTACGTTAATTTTGTATTAGTACGAGCCTTAACTAAAAATGGAATTTTAATTTGCTATAAGGAAATGAAGATACATTTGTATTTACAAACTTTTATATGATTTTTGATATGTTTTAATTTAATTAGTACGACTTTGGTATTTAATTTTTATATATTGATTTGAGTATTTTAAAGCGTATTGGAGACTTGTTATTTTGGTGATTCTTTGTTATTTTAATTGAAAATTATTTACCACCAATGAGTTTCCACTCAGCGCATTAATTTTTATCACGCGCAAGTTAAAAGCGATGGACGCTATTCAAAGACTGGAGGAGTAGCATCAAAGTAAAAATATCATTTTGGGTAGGATATGTAGTAAATTGTAATTTTGGCATGTATAGAAAAATATTGTAAAAAATGTTGAAGTTGTAAATATTGAAAATGTAATTAATAAGATTGGTGGCTATTTAAGTATTATGATCTTATTATATTTATGGTGTATAAATGTTAATAAATATTCTTTGGAATGAATAGTAAATTAGCATGATAGGACTTATGTGAATTGATACAACCATTTAGAAGTGCTGTGTGATTTTGAGTTGATTGGAGTTTTGAGGATCAGAGGAGAATCGATATTGAAAGTGTTTATGTTTTCTTTATATGACAAGTAAAGTTTTAGGGAAAACTCTTGCGAATTTTTCGTAGGAATTTCCTTAAATATTACTTTTAAATTTTAATTACTTGCCTCCTTATGCAAACCTAGATACTTTTAATATATGAAATAGAGTTATTTAGTATGATAAGACGGTGCTCCAGCACCGAATGTGGCATTCGTCATTTGATCCTCCGGGATTGGGCGGTGGGTGTTACAATTACATTAAGTAATAATAGGAATCCCAGTAAGAATCCTTTACATTTTACGAAAAGAATAAAACATAAACTCATTCTGCACATGGTCAAACACCAAAGAAACATATATTCACTAGAGTATAAATCAAGTGAAACATCCAAATTCAATCATTTAATAGACGTGAACATGAAGAATGTAAGCATTGTAGAGGAGATAAATGAAGGGTTAGAGAAATAATAATAATAACAAACATCAAAGTAAATGGCTAGAAATTAAGAGACAAAAATGGCAAATTGTTGTAAATTAAAAGATAGTAATTTAAAGATAGAAATTGTAAAGATTTGATAAGATTTAAGCTTATGACCTTAATGTTCATTCTTAATGATGAACAAATCCGCCAATCACTACTCTCAATGCCATAAAATGGAATAAAAACCATTGAAGATTGGAGCTTGGCCATTGGATCTCTGAATCGGGACATTTATTAGGTTTTTACACATTCAAAGCCCCTAAATTGAGGATCGTGGGCCACAAAGGGCAATGGTGCATGCCCTAGCTTATGGCACATGCCACAAGTAGTGGCGCAGGGCCTTTCCTTGATCAGAAAGGCGTTCTGAGTTTATTGGGTAAAATAGAGCTTTTTGGGCTCTTGTGGTGCACCCCACACGTAGTGGCGTACACCACAGAGATGTGTTTTGTGCCACAAAGGAGTAGATCCTCTGTGTTGGTTGTTCCTGGCTTTCCTTCATGACCATGCTCAAGAAAGATGTTTTTAACACCGAAAAAAAGAAGAAAGAGATGAAATAAACAAGAATGGGTTCTCAAAAACTACCTTTTGGTGATTTCCTTGAAGATTTGCTTAAGAAATGGATGAAAGGAAACCCAAAGCTAGGTTCTTGATCCAAAAGTCCGTGAATGAAGGTCAAAGATGTGTTTTTAGGATTTCTAATTCTTACTTAAGGGTTTTTTATGATTAAGAAACAATAAATCACAACTTAGATCAAGAATAAACACAAGTTTTCCTTGATTCTTAAGTTGAGTTTTGGAAATGCAAGAGTTTCCCTTAAGTGTCTAAACCCCTCTCTCCCCCTTTTTAGCACACCTCCCAATACCTATTTGTAGACAAATAGGAGTGTTTAGCCCTATTTTAGGGCTGACATGGAAAAAATTTCACTATTGGACCCCATAATGGGAACGAGCCCACTTTACCAAATCGAACCGGATGGCACGCAAAACGAAGCAAAGCATCAGGAAACATGTCGGGTAGGCCTAGACTGCTTCTCGAGCCTAGTTTCATTGCGAAAAGCTCAATAACCCGAAAAAGTAAAATTGGTTAAACATATAGGCAATGTTAACTATAGACCATCGCTCTAAAAATTAGGGTGATTGGGAGTTCTGATCTAATTTCATGTAAAAAATAGTGTATCATGCATTAAACCTTTTGGGGGTAAAAATTAAGCATCTATGTTTGTGAACCCCTACCCCGACACACATAGGCGTGAAATGCATATGACAAAAGGATAGAAATGCACGTGATGTGTGAGTCGCCACCTTGTTTAATTATTTAAGGGTAAACTAGGAAAAAACCCTAAGTGACTCCAATTTTAATT
>CANUEP010017995.1:0-10881 GCA_947857235.1 Jatropha podagrica | reverse complement strand
TGAGGGATTATTTTTGTGGAATTAATTTAATTAATTGGTGGAGTTAAATAATAATTAGAGAATTATTTGATGAATATTTAGAGCCATTGGATAGAATACCACGACTTGATCTTAGCCATTTATTTGGCATAAAATTAGGAAGTCAAATTTGACTTTTTCCACCTAAAATCTACCATTCACCAAGCAACATCTTTCACCTATCATCATCTCCTTTTCCATTTTCTTTCAATTTCTCACCACTTACCACCTCAAATTTCATGAATTAAACCAAAGATTAGTAATTAAACACTAAGAATTAAGAGAAGTAAGAATTTGGATTCCTAAGCTTTAGAATTGGAGTTTCTACCAAAAGCAAGTAAGTTGTGATTATTTAAGTTTTGTGATTTAATGAGTAGAATTTGAGGATTAGACTTGTAATTGATGCATTAAGTCATGCTCCATTCATTTCTTTGGTTAATTTTGATTTTTATGTGCATTTTTCCTATTTTGAAGAGGTTGGTCAACCCTCCCTCAAAGGAAAGGAAAAATCTAGAGAGCAGAGCTTTATAAGCTCCTTCAAGCTTCTTAAAGAGGTTAGTTCACTAATAATTTCATTTCCCTTGCAATTTCTTCAAGTTTGTAATGTTTAGGTTTTGAATGATTTTGGGGAAATTAGGTGAATTGTGTTGGGGAAAGGATATTTAAATGTTTTAACTTGGTTTTTTATGATTCTTAAGCATGGTAGAATGATTAAAAGGAAAGGGAAACATTCCCTTATCCCTTAACTAAGAGCGGCCGAACCTCTTAAGAGGAAGAGCCTTTGGTTCAACTTCATGCTTTCATGTTCTTTTGCCTTTAATGTGTTCTTGAGTGGTTTTCTTGAAGATTAATGTCATTAATTTGGAAAGAAACAGTTTCCCCTTTGATTTGGATGAAGTGGCCGAACCTTGGTTAGGTGAAGGACACTATGATTCCTTTGATTTTCTTGCTTGATTTAGACTTTAAAGAGTTAATTGAGAAGTAAATAAATGATGGTTAAAATCTCTTCCTTGAATTTCAATGTTTAAGAAATTTACAAGACTTAAAGAAAGCTTGAAATGTGCAAAAGATGAGTTTTAGGATTAAATGTGTTTAAGTAAATGATTTAATGTTTTAAGTAAGCCTTTTAAGCTTGAAATGTGGTACTTGGTGGAAGGGGAACACTTTCCCCTTTCTTGACACAAAGAGGCCGAGCCACCTTAGGGTGCTAAGGCATGTTTTGTTTTCTTTAAATGTTGATTTTAAGATATTTCAAGCTATGTTTACAGAGGTATTTTGTAAGTATGGTTTTTGTTTGAAATATGAAGTGATTTTGTTGAATTTTACAAGTTGTAAGTTAAGGAATTTTGAAATAATAAGAATTAAGTTAAGAGGTATTTTGCTAAGGAATTATTTATAAGAAATAAGATCATTTGTGAAAAAATGGATTTATTTTGGGCTCTACTATGCATGATTGAAATATAGTATGATGAGATTAATTTCAATATTTGAGCATGCTTGGGTTATCAGCCCATTCTGTTATGTGGAGCTATGATCATATGCTAGGGTTATCAACCCTTATGAATAAACAGACGCGCTTATTATGTGATGGGGGTGGTCCTTTCATAGGCCACATTTGTGTGATGGGGGTGGCGCTTCCACAGGCCACGATCGTGTGATGGGGGTGGCCACGATCGTGTGACGGGGGTGGCGCTTTCATAGGCCACGATTGTGTGATGGGGGTGGCGCTTTCCCAGGCCACAATCGAATTTGCTTACGTTTATTCTATATTAGTACGAGCCTTAATTTATAATGAAATTTTATTCGACTATAAGAAAGTGAAGATATACTATATTTATGAAT
Organism: Jatropha podagrica; assembly: GCA_947857235.1. Taxonomy (NCBI): domain Eukaryota; kingdom Viridiplantae; phylum Streptophyta; class Magnoliopsida; order Malpighiales; family Euphorbiaceae; genus Jatropha; species Jatropha podagrica. Next base: position 9,021 of record CANUEP010017995.1, on the reverse strand, counting down.
TTCTTGAATTAAGAATGAAATTTTATTTCGTTATAAAGAAATCGGAAATGTATTAGTATTTGTGATATTTTCCTATTTATATTGAGTTATGTATGAATTTTAATGATGCGAATTTCTTCATGGTTTTCAAAATATTTGGACTTAATTAGCAAGTTGTCAGTGCTTAGTATATATTATGATTTGAGTATTTTCATAGATATTTGATATTTATTGCTTGGCATATTCTTGGTACTTTTATTAGTAATTATTTAGCACCACTGAGTCATTCACTCAGCGCATTGATTTTTATCACTCGCAGGTTAAGAGTGGTGGACACTACCTGAAGATCAGAGGAATAGCATCAGAGTAGAATATTGTTTTTAGGTAGGACATAGAGTAATTTGTGATTTTGGCATGTATAAGGAATATTGTATAAAATATTGGGGTTGTAAATATTGAAATTATAATTAATGAGATTGGTGGATATTTTAAATATTATTATTTGATTATATGTATGGTGTATGAATGATGTATATATATTTCTTAAATGGATAATAATATAATAAGATGACTTGATCTTATATTTTTAGAAATGTTGCACGACTTGTTATATTGATTTGGAGTTGAGGTTTGAAGGTTAATATTGAAAATGTATTTGTTTTTCCTGTGTGGCAAGTAGATTTTTTTTTAAGGGGAGCTATTGTGAAATTTTAAATTTTTGCAGGAATTTTCTTAAATTTTATTTTTAAAATTTATTTTTTGTAGGATTTTTCGTAACACCTTTATTTTATATTTTAATTACTTGCCTCGCTCTGAAAATATAATCACTTCTAATATATAATCTGGAGTTCACGAGTAGGATAGGACAGTGTCTCGGCACCGAATGTGACATTCATCGTCTAGTCCTTCAGGATTGGGCGGTGGGTGTTATACCGTTAGAGTTTCACTCTATGTCTCGGTCTCACTCTCTCCACAGTCTCACTACACTGCCTCCTTCTTCAACTCTTTCTCAAGCTCCAACCGAAAGGTATTGTAATCTCCTCCTTGCTCTTGAGTTATAATTACTTTGGATTTTATAATCTGAAATTTTTGAAAGCTCTAATCTATTCTGCTCTTGAGCTCTTATTTAATCAATTAATTTGTGACAATTTGAAAATTGTGAGCCTCTGTATTCCACGAATGAAATTAAAATTAGTAATTGTTACTTTGCTTTGTTCTCTCCAGTATTCTCATTCTCATTCTTTCTTCTGTTTCATTAAAATTAGTGATTGTGTGCCATTATTCTCATTCTCTCCTGTAAAGGCTTCTCTTCTGTTTTACTAACAACGCTGCTTTCAACTGAAACCAGGTATTCTTTCTTCTTTTTTTTTTTTTCTTTTTAGCTAGCTTACATGCATGCAAAACTGAAAAAACTGTCTGCATCTTAGAGCTTTTTTGGGGTAAGGTCTGATCACCTTCATGACTTTTATTTTTATTTTATAATTTCCAATTATTAAGCAAACATTCAGATTCTGTTATTCCAAATTTCTACTTTTTGGGATAGCCATTGCCATTTTCTCATTTGAAAATATTTGTACAGTCGTACTTTTTATCCTTCAATTGCAGGGGAACTGAATTCTGATCCCACCTGCAGGAAATACATTGTAATATGTAATATGTAAAGCAAATACATAGTTTGGAATGAGGTTGCCATAGTTAGTGATGTTGCTCTTTGTGCTAACAGGAAACTGCAAGTACATAAAAGAGAGAATTATAAGCAGAATAAGACAACTTGATGAATAAACTCAACATAAAATGATTTTACAAGTTACCAAATTTTTAGTCCTCGCACTTCAATCTCAGATTACATCTTAACCGTTTGTAGTTGCTATTTAGTAATCTATCAGATAAAAATCTTGATAACTTACTTCTGAAGGAATAGGACAGAATTTTTTAAACTCAAAATCCGCGGCTGCTGCTACTTTGAAAGGATCTACCCTCTGTCAATTTAAACAACAACAGCACAAAGGTTAATAGCATAAAAACTCTAGACGGTTCCAAAAATCATGCTCGTTTCCATATTTGTGTTTTAAAATGTAAAGGACTACTCTATTTCAATTGGTTTAATTGGTTTGGCTATTTCTAGCCGGTTCTGGAAACCCTCCCGATTCCGGTTCAGCTATTTCCAAATGATTCTATTCTGAATTTGTTGGAAACATTTGATCTATCTCATAACAATCTTTTTGGGATAGTTCCTCCAACCTTGTCCAAATTAACATTTATAAGTCATTTGGACTTGTCTTACAACAACTTTTCAGGAAAAATTCCTACGGGAAACTGGCTTCAAACACTGAATGCTTCTTCTATTTATGAGGGTAATCCATTTCTATGTGGATTTCCTCTACAAGCTCAATGCCATGAAGATGAAATAGCAAAAACAGTACCCTTTAGTTATAAAGACGAAGATGAGTCAATATTGGTAGGTTTTTATGTTACTATTGGACCTAGTTTTTTTGTGGGGTACTTTATGTAACTTTTAGGACAAAATAACTTTTAGAGACTTGTATATATTGCAATTTCCTTTTGCCCTTTTTTTTAAGTTGATTATTAGAACAGTATGTTTTTTAAAAATTTGAACTTGGAATTTGGATTTTGTCATTGCAGCAGATAAAAGTAGATGTTAGTGTAGGTTTTGTTACCATTACATTTTTTTTCTGTGTTAAGGTGCTAAGAATACCATTAAATATTTTTTTATTTCTATGTTACCTTACAATGGTATTATTTGAATTTGTGTTTATTTTTTAAATGAATGATTTTTAGTATGAATTAAGTTTAAAAACCATTCATACTAAACTAAGCTATTTGGTTAACTATTATTGAGTTGTACCACATACTTTCTAAGTTTTAGGTTACTTGTCTCTTTGTTTGGCATTTGAACTATTTATACCATTTTTTTATTGTAAAATTTAACTACAACAGGTTTGCAAAACATCAAAATATAAATAAAAAAAGTAAAGGACAATTCCTATGCATAATGGAACATAATGCAACGTAATCACAAGCATTCTTATATAACGTTATTTCATATTCGTTACCTTAGCATTCTTATGTGCCCTAGTGCTAGTTATTTCATCAGTAGCACATGTAACTAACTTACAAAGTTACTTAATATTTTTTTTAGTTTAATTATTTAATTTAAAATGCTTATATGGATCTTCTTAATTATTTATCACTTAGGAATGAATATAGATTGACTATGGATGTACCAATGGCTTGAGGATAGTTTCTTAAGACCTCAATTCGCAGATGGGGTAAATGATTTTTTTCAATTTGCACTGTTACATCCTACATACATGGATGGTGACAAGTTGCGATGTCCTTGCAATAAAAATGTAAAAATCATAACTTCTCAGATATCGAGATAGTGCGGTTCCACCTGTTCAAATATGGGTTCCTACCGAATTATTATTTATGGTATTTACATGGGGAACCCTTAAATGGGTCAAGCTCTCGAACCCATGAAGTAGAAGAATCTATCAATCCAAGATGTGAAATGGATTTTGAAACAGGAGGGCGGTATTGTGAGATGGTTGTGGATGCAATGGGGACGTGTGAGACAACAGATGATATGGAGGAAACACCAAATCAAAATGCACAACAACTGTTTGACATGTTCAATGCTTCAAATCAAGATTTATGGCCAGGATGTAAGAAGCATTCTCGATTGTTTGCTATTGCAAGAATGTTGTACCTAAAGTCGAAGCATAATCTCTCTGAAAGATGTTTCGATGGATTCCTTGAGCTTCTACATGAGGTGCTTCTTGAAGAAAATGCCATGCCAAACAGTTTTAACAATATAAAAAGGCTGGTTCGAGGACTAGGTCTTCCAGTTGAGAAGATTGATTGTTGTAGAAACAATTGTATGATATTTTGGCGCAAGGATAATGATCTACTTGTTTGTAAGTTCTGTCATCATCCTAGATATAAATAGATGACTAGTGGGAGTCATACCCGGGATGTTAGTAAACCATATAAGAAAATGTACTATTTTCCGTTGACTCCTCGTCTTCTGTGATTATATGCTTCTAATGCAACTGCAAAGCACATGAGATGGCATGCTAAGCATAAAGAAAAATCAGGATATATGCATCATCCCTTAGATTCACCAGCTTGGAAGCACTTCAATAACACAAATGCATCATTCGCTATAGAGAGGAGGAATGTTTTGCTTGGTTTATGTACCGATGTTTTTCAGCCATTTGGCCAATCAGGGCAACAATACTCATCTTGGCCTATCATTCTAACTCCATTTAATTTGCTGCCTTGAATGTGCATGAAATCAGAGTACATATTCCTCACTATAATAATTCTAGGGCCAAACAATCCGAAGTTTAAGATTGATGTCTTCTTGATACCACTTATCTCAGAATTACTTCAACTTTGGAATATTGATGTTGAGACTTATGGTGTTTCATCCAAGACAAATTTCACTTTAAGAGCAGCTTTGTTATGGACTGTTAGTGATTTTCTTGCCTTAGCAATGCTTTCTGGTTGGAGCACAGCTGGACGACTTGCTTGCCCACATTTCCAAGAGAAAATCGATGCCTTTACTCTTCTGAAGGGAGGTAAACAATCATGGCTTGATAATCATAAAAAAATTTTACCAGTAGAAACAAAAATTGGTTTAGGAAGAATCAAGTTGTGTTATCCTTAGCACCTTGGGTTAAATCAGGAGAAGAGATTTTAGAAGAAATAGAAAGATTAGGATTGATGTGAGTCACATATATTGATTCAGATGAAATCAATTCTGCAATTAGTAAGACCTGTGGTTGGAGAAAATGTAGCATCTTTTGGGACTTGCCTTATTGGAAAACCCTTCTGATTTGACACAATCTTGATGTTATGCACATTGAGAAGAATTTTTTTGACAATTTGTTCAACACCATCATGAATATAGAAGGAAAAACAAAGGAAAATGCAAAGGCAAGAGAAGATATGAAGGATATATGTCATAGACCAGAGCTTGAGCATAATCCACATACAAGGAAGTATCCAAAAGCATGTTACACACTTGAAAAACCAATAAAGCAAATCCTTTGTGAATGGCTTAAGACCATTAGATTCCTTGATGGCTATGTTTCAAATATTGGCCAGTGTGTAGACATGAAGAAGTATAAATTGTTTGGGTTGAAAAGCCACGACTACCATGTTTTCATGCAGCATTTTGCTTTTCATGATTTGTTGCTTGTAAAAGTATGGGAAGCATTAACAGAACTTAGTTTATTTTTTAAGGAATTAACAAGTATTGCCTTGCGAGAAGAAGATATGGACCGTTTACAATATGAAATTCCATTTATTTTGTGTAAGCTTGAGCGTATATTCCCTCTAGGTTTTTTTTACTCAATGGAGCATCTTCTAGTGGATCTTCCATATGAAGCAAAACTTGCAGGCCCTGTGCAATATCGTTGGATGTACCCATTTGAAAGGTATGCTTACATTTATAATTCAAAATAGAAACCAAAGTCCCATTTTTTGCTATTTTTAATTGACTCTAATGTACTTATGAACATACCAACATAGAGGCAATGCAAAGTTAAAAAAGAACATGAGAAACAAAGCCAAAGTTGAAAGCTCTTTTGGTAATACATATCTTGTGAAAGAAGCTGCAACCTTTTGTGCACATTACTTCAAGCCTCCTATTTACCCAAGACATTGAAGAGTCCCTCGAAATTTGGCTCTAATTGAAAGAGAGGAATTAGAGGGAAATTTATCTATTTTCACCCATCCTGGGCGACCGATAGGCAAAGGAAAAAAGAGAAGATTTATAAAACAAGAACTTTGCACAGCTCAAGCGTACATCTTGCTGAATTGTACCGAAGCGTCTCCTTTTGTTGAGTGAGTGCAACCATTAAGAATGCATTATGATGTATGTGACTAACTAAAAAGACTAACTATGTGACTTTTTATAAGATATATATCTCCCAGCTCAAGAATTCTATTCCAGATATTACAGATAGTGAGGTTGATATTAGACTAGATATGGACTTTGCATGTTGGTTCCACTCATATGTAAGAATCATAGTATACTTTGCATGTTGTTTTTGCCTTAAGAAATATTAGCATTTTAGCATCTTTCAAATAGTAATATTATTCTGTTACTTTATAACAGGTTCATGATCCAAAAAATTTAGTTTCTAATCAATTCATAAAGGACCTTGCTTTAGGTCCATTGTATATAGTCAGTGTATAATGGATACCTAGTAAATGGTTACGAATTTCACACTGAAGAATGAAGGCAAAAAAGAATGACACTGAACAGTGGTGTTTGTATAAAAGGGTCAAACTACGCCATGGATTGAAATGATTTCTATGGGAGGTTACTAGAGGTGTTAGAGTTGGAATAACCAACGCTACCTATAAGGAGAACAATTTCGTTCAACTGTGAGTGGTTCGATCCAACACCTAATGTGGGAATGAAAGTACATGAAAGGTATAATATTGTTGACATTAATCATAAAAGACGGTATTCCAAGTACAAACCTTTTGTTCTAGCATTGCAAGCGACACAAGTGTATTATGTTAGCTATCCATCTTTTAAACAAGATAGGGGCAATTGGCTAACAGATATAAAAGTTAAAGCTAGACCCATAATTGAAATTTCACAAAATGTAGCAGTTCCAGAAGTATCTCATGAAGCTGCATTCCAAGAGGATGATATAGAGGCACACCCAATGGAAATTGTCTCAGTAGATAAGTTACTTGCAACTTTGAATGATCTTAATGGTGCTGAAGTTGATATAGAAGTAACAAGTGAGGATGAAGAAGGATAATATGACTATTCAACATTAGAATATGAAGAAATTGGTTATAATGAGGCCGATGACTGTGATAGTGAATAGGATGCAATTGTAATTATGTGTTAAAATTGTGATAGTTCTTTTATATTATTATATGTTATATCAAACATTTTTTGTGCATTTTTGCTTGAATAGAATTACAATCATATGATTAAATATCTCTATATGCATACTTGAATAGAATTTCAATATAACTGATTTTTAATGTTTACCACAACTTATTGCATTATAAATTTGAGTAGAGGCAACAAGAGGAATGGTGGTGCACCTGGATGAGGGTCATATACTAGCAGAGGCAGAGGTAGAGGTAATGGTACATTTGATGGTGGAGGTCGTGGTTCAATAAGAGAAGAGTATAATATTCCTCAGACAAAATATACTCGTGAGGCGAGTACAGATTCTGTCATTCAGCCTGTAGAAGCATCTATAGATCCTCCTCCACCTTCAGTACCACGTAGATGTCATGGTAGAGGTCGAGGTACAGAAGTGACACGTTTAGATCCTGAATTATCAAGTGATGGTAGGTTGATTATCCGACTTATTGGTGAAAGGTAAGTAATTCATCATTTTTCTTTAAAATTCAAATTTGTTATTTTGAATTGTTGCTAAATGATATGTGTTGCATTTTTTTTTTTTTTAAACAGACTTACCCATCTTCTAAATGCTCAAGACACATTAGAGATAGTTTCAAGGAAAAGCTAGATGAGGAAGGAACTAGTTGGAAGACAGTTAGACTTGAGACTAAGGATTTTTGTAAGACCCCAAAATTTTGGATATCAAAATGGTATTATTTGGTTCGGGTCAAGAATGGTATCAACCGAGAGATAAATAATATTTTATTTAGACCCGATAATGGTATTGAACATAATTAATATTTGTGGAGTTAATTAGATTTTATGTGATTGGTCTTAATTAATTAAAGTTAAGATATAAATTCTTCATAACAAAGTATGTAATAAATTATCTAGTGAAAAGAAGTTTACCGGTCAGTGAATAGTACCACCAGTCCGGAGCTTTATATTATTTTGGTCCGAAAAAATTACTATTAATGCTTAATATTTTATTTAATATATTTGGAGATGTTTTAGGTGGCCAAGTTTGACTTTGCTACTTAAAAATCAACACTTATCCAACTCCTTCTTCTTCTTCTCCCATCTCCAATGTTACTTCTTCCTATTTCTCCTCCATGTCCTTTCATTTTCTCTACTACTAAACTACCCAAAATTAAGTGAATTAAACCAAAATCTAGTAATAAGACTTGAAGAATTAAGTATAAAAGAGTGGTATTTGGTGATAAAATTCAAGAATTTGGAGTTTACTACAAGTTCAAGTAAGTTGTGATTTTTGGCTCTAATGGTTTAATTAAGTAGTTCATAGCTTAGATATGTTAGATTAGGCACTAAATCATGCTCCATCTTCTCCATTTGTCATTTCTTGATTTTAATGTTGATTTTTGCTACTTTGCAGAGGTTTGAGAACCATCCTCTAAAGGGAAGGAAAAGGTTAAGGAATAAGGCTTTCTAAGTATATTCTAGCTTGTTTTCAAGGTTAGTGCAATAATATTACATTTCCCCTTTCATTTTCTTTAAGTTTTCAATTTTTAGGTTTTGAATGAATTTTGAGTTATTCATGATTTTGTTGGGGAATTGCTTAATTGGTAGTTTTTATATGATTTTCCATGTTTTCTAAGCATGATGAGATGCTTATGTGAACCCCTACCCCGCCGGAATGCATATAGCATGATGCGTATGACAAATGGATAGAAATGCACGTGATGTGTGAGAGTCGCCACCTGGTTTAATTATTTAAGGTAAACTAGGAAAACCCTAAGTGACTCCAATTTTGATTAACCTAATTACTAGATTAATTACCCAATGGTTGAGGCATGGTATGCAAACCCGAGACGGATCCCGAGACTATGTCATGCTGATGTAACTAACCTATGAGTGGATGCTTTGCAGGGTGAATGATCGATTTTGACTTGCCGCTCGGGGTTAGACCCCAAACGTGCCTACGTACTTCCGTTTGAATGGAAGATCAAAGTCGACGTAGTTCGATAGGCCTGTTTAGAGGGCTTTGAATGGGATGCTTTATGCATGCAGTTTGACTTGCCGCTCGGGGTTAGATCCCAAACGTGCCTACGTACTTCCGTTGGAATGGAAGATCAAAGTCGACGTAGTTCGATACGCCTCTTTTAGAGGGCTTT
>CANUEP010017957.1:0-26587 GCA_947857235.1 Jatropha podagrica | reverse complement strand
AGTTCCAATTGCATGGAGCCCTAATTTATACATAACATTGGTGAGAGGCATTCCTGGAACCAGGAGACTCCACAGGCGAACCTTAGAGGCATTGCGTCTTGGAAAATGCAACCGTACGGTGATGCGATGGAATACTCCTACCGTTAGGGGAATGCTTCAACAGGTTTAGCACGAGCTGCATATATTCTTTATTCAAATCTAGCTCACACTGTTTGGTCATTGTCTTAAATAAATCATTTATATTTTCTGCAGGTAAAGAGGTTAGTTGTGATTGAGACAGAAGAAATGTACAAGGCTCGCAAGCAAAATCAGGAAAACCACAAAGCTTTACGTCCCCCATTGGTCATAAGCCACTTGCCTGCTCAAGAAAGAAGTTCTTCATAGAGTTCGCATCTGTTTTATGTAGTTCTTTAGAGGTCAGCTCCCTGTTTCCTAAAGTACGTTTATGTTGCCTAAAGGATGTGTTTTCTGTTAGTGTAATTTCCTAGAATTATCGACTGAATTAGTGAACTGAATTTTTCGAGTCTTTTAGTCAATGGATCAAGTTATTTATCTAACTTTTTGGCTTTATTTTCATTCCAAATATATTTTGGAATTAGGTGGAAGCCTGCGCGTAGCGCAGATTGCTTTTTTACTTCATTATTATAAATTATATTAAAAGTTACTTTTTTGTTATATATATAAAAATAAATATTTTTAAAAGAAATAAATTTTACAACTTCAGAGAATGAAGAAGTAAATAATATATATATATATATATATATATATATATATATATATATATATATAAGTCCTAGACAATAAGTATTAGTTAAATTATTTTTGTAGAATTATAAACTTGAAAAACATACAAAAAAATTTCATCTATAAAGATGATAATAATAAATATATAATTATTATAAATAAATAGATAAAAAAACTAAACAATTCAAACTAAAAAAAATTCAAATATAAATATAGTTAATTATTTTAAATAAATAACAAAATTTCAAATTAAAAAGTATTTTAAGTGATCTAATAAAAAAAATAAAAATTTGAACTTGAAATATATATATATATATATATATATATATATATATATATATATATATATATATATATGTATATATATATATAATTATTGTCAATGAATACTAATTCTGAAAATATGATTATTTAGATATAATTTTTTAATATTTAGATAATAAAATTTAAAATTTAAAGGGAAAGAATATTATTTTAACTATAAATGATAAAGTATCTCAATTTTTTTATTTATGAAATATATTTATTTTTAATTTATCAAATTATTTTGTTATTTTAAAATGTATTTATTGAATTTAATATTTTTTGCTATATATATAGAGAAGAGAATTCACTTTCATTTAAATGACAAAATAATAATAATAATAATAATAATAATAATAATAAATAAATAAATAAAAATTACTTCATTTCTTTCTTAATTAATTCAGTTTTAGTGAAACTCTTTCAAAATTTAAATGCTAAAATCATATATATTATTATAATAATAATAATTATATGAATTAAAATATTATATATTACTAATATATATATATATATATATACACACACATCCATGCGAAGTAATAAATAAAAAATTTACAATTTTATACGATTTGCAAAAATTCTAATATATTTAAAAAAAATAAATGGATTTATATTTAATTTTTCTTTCCGTTCATCTTTATCAACATATATTTTTTATATCTGCAACTGCATACATAGATAACAAAAAATATATTATTAAATAAATAAAGATTCAAGATAAGAGAAATCATGATGTACAAGAAAAGAATACTATAAAAAAGAAAAAAAAAAAAGACCAAAGAGTTTACATACCTTAATCGAAAAAGAAAATGCAATAATATAAAGTAAATAAAGAAGACGCAATCAAAATTTAGAGAAAACGCAATCAAAATTTAGAGAATCGTAAAACAACAAAGAAAAAGAAGAAAACTATCATGAAAGAAAATAACTGAAATTGATTAAATATGAAGGTATATATATAGAAATAGATCTATATATAAGAAAAAAAAATTCAAAGTTTTTAAAAGTTTCAATTGCAAAATTCAAAAATTTTAAAGAATTAAATATTTAAAATTTTAGAGATAGATATATTAGATTAGATTAAATATAGGAAAAGAAATGTTTTAAAATTAATTAAAAATTTAGAAATTTTGTAATAAAAGAAAAAAAGACATACTCAAAGGAGGGAATGCCAAATAAGATTTTTGAAAATTTTTTTTATTTAGAATTTTATATATATGTCTATATTTGATGAGCTTGTTTGATAAATTAAATGATATTAGATACATATAGCTTGAGAATTTTGTTTTAGAAAATGATTGCTACCGTATTTTTTAGTATGAGAATTATTTATCATAAGTTGATGTTCATGTAACATTGTATCTCAAGTTCGCCTGAAAGTTGTATAATCAAAGCCCGCCAGCCCGCCAGCAAGTAACAAGTGCGATATGCAACTATCGATTTTGTTTTCTATTACTCTAAGAGAAAAAAAAAAAATGATTATATAGTACTACAATAACAATAGATAGGCATTTGGGGGAGCATTATGTTGGAAGTCCTTCCTTTGCTTCAATGCTTTGCTTCTCCATCTCTAAAACAATCGAATCATTGGAAGGTTTGAATTCTTTTTCACCATTTGTAATATGCTGTTGGACTTTGTACTGATGTTTCATAGCAATAGCGAGAAAAACAAAAAAGTTCAACACTCCTAGAACTGCAAGCAACCAATAGAAGTTATTTAACTTTCCCTGATTCAAGTTGCTCTTTAGCCAGTTCTTCCGAGTGGCTTTGTCAACTATAGACACCAATAAGCTACTAAGAAAGAAACCTACTGAGAGTGTGCTTAGAAAAAATCCTGTGCTCATTGATTTCATCTTCTCTGGTGCCTCTCTAATGAAAAACTCTAGTTGTCCAACATAAGCAAAAGCTTCTCCAGCACCTACTAGGACGAATTGAGGGATTAGCCAGAAAGCACTTATTTTAGTATTATGTTCAACAGCAATTTCTCTCCTTTCTTTCTCAATAATAGCAGCAGCCACCATAGCAACTATTGAAAAAATGAGTCCAATACCAATCCTCTGAAGGCTTGTGAGTCCTTGTGGATTGTGGGTGAGATTTCGAGCCAGGGGGACGAAGAGCCTTTCGTTGAGGGATGTGAAGAGGAGAATACTGATGAAGAGAAACGCAGATAAAGAACCAGATGGAACAATGAAGGAGCCTACATTTCGGTTCATGAATGTTGCTTGTTCAATGGTGAAAGTAGTCATTTGAGAATAGACTGTCCAAAAGAGGATACATGTAGACCAAATAGGAATGAGCTTGAGTACCATCTTCACATCCTCAACCTCCATTACAGAGGATACTATCCAGGGATTGTTCTTGTTCGCTCCAACAGAAGCATTATTGTCAATAATTGCAGCCTTGTCAAGACATCTGATGAATTCCATGGACATGAAAAGAAAATCTTGTAAGTTGATAAAATAGACCTAATAATGTATGAGATTATTTAGAAAACTCAAATTTATTGAAATAATTGCTTTGTTTTAAATCAAACTTACTTGAATCTTTCTGTGTGAGGTACCCTAGAATTTTGGTAATCATTCAAAAGGCTGGGATGAGAAGGATAGGGGTAACCCCTCTTCTTCCAAGCCAAGAACAAGACCCTCCATATAACAGTAAAAGGGCTTCCTTGAGGTTTCTTGAAACGGTACCATCTTGTCCCACAAAGCAATATAGCTACAGCTATCACCATTGTCCCTGCCGAGATTCCATAGCCCCAACCTCTTCCCACATTATCTTGTACATATACCAGCACGATTACTGCAAATAATGACCCAATGCTGATAGAGAAATAGAATCTATTGAAGAAGAAGATCATAGCCCTCTCCTCCTTGGGGTCAGTGGAGTCGAACTGATCAGATCCAAACCCAGATACATTCGACTTGATTCCGCCACCACCAAGTGCTATAGTATAGAGCGCTGCATATAGCAGAGCCAGTTGCTGACCGTTCGCTTCTACACACTGAAGATGCTGTCGCCGGTAGTCGCACGGTGGAGGTCTCATGCTAGAGATGGTTGTAGCCAGTGTTAATAGAGTTACTCCCTGTGCAGATACTAGGAATTAGTGGAAATTACTCAAATGCCAATGTCTTGACTATATAATTAACTAAACACTTCGTTTTTGGTGGTTACATTAGAGATACCATTCCAAGTTAAGGTGACATGTAGTTCAACCATATATTCAAAACAACTAGTGCATGCAAATTTTTGGTTTTGAAGGGCCCTTTTTCTTTAACCAGCGTTCAGAAAGGGGAAACTCGAACTTTGGTTGATTGAGAAGTCAAGAAAGGCACTATCACTAGGCTAAATCTGCAAGAGCTTTTTGGTTGAGAGCATACCACAGCAGTTATGAATGCAAAGATTGCAACAGTCAAATAGCGACCAAGTTTAGCATCTGCTAGGAAACCTCCAAGTAAGCCAAGAAGGTTAAGGGTACCCATAAAGTTGGTGACTATGGTTGCAGATTTTGCAGAAGGAATATGCAGATCTCCCACCAAGTATGTCACTAGATTCATTGAGATCCCCATCACACATATCCTCTCCGAGAGTTCGGTCCCTGCAGCGAAAGTGTTCAAGTAGAGATCAATTAATACAGCTTCATTACTGCTGTAAAGCAACGCGGGCGCGCGCACACATACAAATAATATCTTGTAGGGAAAAGAACCTAAAATTAACCCAGCAGCAAGCCATCCACCAGTTTTAGACTTATCTACTGGATTTCCATGAAAATCTACTGCAGTGTCATGGTTTGCTCCATCCTTGTCACCATGGCTGGCTACTAAAACCTGTTACAGTTTGGAATTTTTGATTAGCAGAAAAAAAATCGCATAAAAAAAGCGTTAAACTTTTTTATTCAAGCACTTACCATCTTTTGAGAGAAAGAGAGATGATACTATAGCTCCTGATGAAGTTCCTAGGAGAGCAAGAATGAATGTATAGAGTATGATTGGAGTTTAGGGACAGTTGCTATTTCGAGTGCTCTCTCTCTCTCTCTCTCTCTCTCTCTCTCTCTCTCTCTACTTTATAAAGACGAATTGAAAATTGAGATGTGGTACCGTTTTATTATGAATAATTATTCAATAATAAAATTATGCTGAAAAAGAATTAGACACTGTAAATTTAGATTTACGTGAGCTTTATTAAAATTTACAAAAAACGGATATTATATAATTCTGAGAAGTATGTACATATTAGAAAACAGGTCGAATAATTTAGAATTTCACATGGGTCCACGATCCATGCATGTGAGTTTTCAAGCACAATGTAAATAATGCACATAAGACATTAGGATTAAGGAGGGAAAATGTGATAAAAGGTTGCAGAACAAGTGGTAAAGCGAAAGGCTTAGTTGATTGTGCTTTGTTTTAAGTATAGATACAATCATGTGACATTTTGGAATTATTATAAAAGCTTTGTGGTTCTGGTTTTGTGGTTCACAGTCACAGTCCTAACCGAGAAGCCACCATTTAGAAAAGTGACAGTGACAATTCTTTCATTCTATTTCTGGTTCTTATCTCTTCATTATCATCATCATTATCATTATTATGATCTCTAGAAATTGAATTATTATATATAATTTTGGACAATAAAATACGTGGAGAGGATGATCATAATTTCTGGACCTTCTTACGGTGTTGAAGACAGTACATTGAGTGCACGCGATTTGACATTATTGAATTGATTGAATCATGTGCTAAAGTTTGTTTCTTGGTTAGGAAAAGCATATAAGCTTTGCCTCAATCTCCAGGAAACTGATAATAGTATAATTCGATTAATTAATATTTGCATTACGTGGAGTTTTTTTACCTTTCCCTATCATTTCTCCTCTCTTTATCGCGGAACCTACAGTTATTAACGAGATGTGACAATTTTTTTAATTTGATTTTCAGAGAAATAGGGAATTAATTTATTACTATTATCTAATCTTAGTGTAATTATTGAAGTCAAAGGAAACAGAAATCAAGATTACAATAATTGCAGAAAGAGAAAAACTAATATGGGAAAAAGAGAAAAAAAACGACATGGAAGATACAATTAGGAAATTCTGGTGGGTAGAAAACAGTGGAGAATATCTTTTCCACCTTTTCTTTTTTTGACTTGGCTAGGTCAAGTTGCTTTGTGTTGTGAGATAATTATTGGGAAGGAATGGGTATGATTTAAAAAAAAAAAAAAAAAATTATCGCCTGCTAAGAGCCACTCTGATTCGGCCATCTGTCAAATTAGGGATATAGTCCAAAATATATTGACAAGTTTCGAAGAGCTTTCAAACGCAAGGCGTACCTAATTAAGGCATAATGATATTTTAACGAACGAAACCCACAACTCAATTCAGAAATTATTTTAGAGGTACAACTCCAAGCTTTGTGGTATAAGATATAAGAATGCACAATGGTCACGAAACTTATTAGTTTTATTAGGATTTGCATATTCATTTCTTATCGGTTAATTCTTTTTTATTTTAATAATATTATACATTTATCTATATTAGCAATAACTTTTTATATTTAAGAATAAAAAATTTAATTTTTAGTATTACAGCTTAATATCGTGGATCATTGGATTGTTACATTGGAATAAATATTAAAAATTTATTAATTACAAATAACAAATTAAAATTAAATGATTATCATATTCAAATTGGTCACACTGAATTAAATGGCAAAAAATTTACCTGAATTTTCAAAAAATAACTCAATGGCACCCCCAAGTCTGTTTTGCACCTCTTCATGTTGACAAATGCATGTGAATTATAATGGCACTGACTATGATAACTTCAATGGAAAATTGGCCCATTTTAATTGATTGATACAATTTGCTAAACAGTCTTAGCCAACTTTAAACACTCATTTTTCACAAACCTACGGCGACGCTTCAATAGCTTTCCCTTTCTAAGAACAGTACAATCCCTCTAATTCATTCACTCCTAAATATGAAACCGACAAGGCATAGTCCCCTTCCACAGAGCACTTTCTCAACGGTTACCAAAGAAACAGTTCTTTCGAGTTTTTAGTTTGAAAGATGTCATTAACGTTAAATAAGATATCTCTATCAGATAAAATAAAAAGAGATTGAATCTGTCTAATTTGAAATGCATCGTCAGCAGAAATAGAGAATTTAGTTTCAATTTCAAAGTAAATTCCTCTTCAAACTTACCGGCTATTCCCATTAAGTCATTATCCAAGCAAAGACTGAAAACTTGATGAATGGAGACTCAACTTTCAAATTTTCATATTTTTATTGACGCACATTTTTTGTCAATTCAATTTTGTTAGCTTTTTTTTGGGGGGGAGGATTAATTTTTCATTTTGCTGGATTTTTGTTATTACTTGTTTGGGTCTAAATCAATATTAATATAATTACTATCATGTTTGATGAATTTATAAAGTTTTCAAGAATTGAATTCATCTTTATTTATTATTTGGAAAAAAAGTTATGATTCTACCTTTTGTTCAATGTAGACATGAAGAGTCTGAATATGGTGCTTTCCATTTTTCCTACGAGCTAATTTTTGCTACTCAAGCAGTGCAATCACTTTATCAGAATTCTTTCTTGCAATAACTCTCCTCCAAGCCTAACTCACTAGCATTTCTTGCAATAACTCACATGAATTTCTTTGAGGAAGAATTGTGGTGGTTGTTGGATAAAGAGAAGTAGAAAGAACATGGTTGGAGAAGGTTCTACAAAATTGGTTTGAACTTGACGGGTGCGTTTTGAAGGATTAACCAATCCATTGAGTTAGCTAACTCAAGAGACGTGTGGGTTCCATAAAACTTTTTGTAAATTATATAATTTTGATCATATTGAGATTTGTGGTGTAATTTTTATAAAAAAAGTCATTCTTGAGTGTTCAAGGGAATAAGATCATTTTAGGATATAATTATTATAATTCATAAAGTTCAGAGTTTACCTTATAACGACAGAAGCAAATTCATTAATTCCATGGTCACAAAAAAAGTACCGTTAATGGATAATAAACTACTCCATGCCTTATTGGTTTTACTATTTGCTTTTTAGCTAAAATAAAAAAATTTAGCTATAAAATCGAATTCAAAAAAAATAAAATTAAAAATTAAAAGTCAATTCCAATTATTCATCCATACAAAGTTGAAAATTTGAAAAAAAGATCGTGTTGAAATTTGATTCTAAATGAAAACAAATAAATAATAGTAATAATCGTCAAACTTGACTTTTCTTTTTTTTTTTAAAAGAAAATTAGCGATTTATTAATAATAAATATAGTATGAATATATTCCTATAAAAAATAAAAAATATAATTATAAAAAATTTAAAATTTTCTATATTTTAACAGAAAAGACTAATCTTGAATATATTAATACTTTATAAAAAAGGAAAGATAAATTCCAAAAATTGTTTTCATTTAATTATAAAATTCTTAAATATCACAGTAAACATGTATATTGAATAATTAATGAATTCTCATTTTTATTAATTAACACTTGACATGAAAATCATATTTTAAACAAGATTCATGCAATGCATTTGGATAGGTAAAATGGAATCTTCCAAAAAGCAATGAAGATAATGCATAATTGATGATAGAGAGAGGGTGGCAGTAGGCAAAGGCAAAGGCATCACCCTTTTGGTTTGTCTTTTTGTATGCAATAAGAAAAAAGTAGCAGTCAATCAAAATATCAAGAGCGCTTCTCTTTCTTTTGAGTTTTTACCTCCTCCTTTTTCAGTTATCTGTGTGAAGAGGAATGCCTCTAATTATTGAAAGAATTATCTCAATTTGACCCTAAACAGATCATCCCAACACAAATGTCCCATTAGAATCTTAAAATCAATTTCAGTTATTACCTCTTCAATGTCGCTTTCCCCTCCCTCTTATTGCCAAGATCATTAATTGCACCTTTACTTTTGCTGCCATAGTTGTATTTCATAGGATTTGTAATTTTCTTTTATGGGTAAATAACAATTCAACAAATAATAATGAACATTGGTTTTGATTTGGAAAATCAAGTTTCAGGAGAGAAAAATTCAGATAAAATTTTATACATTTATATAAAAGAAGAAAGGAGATAAGGCTGAAAAGGGAAGTGAGATGGTAAATGAAGAGAACAGAGTGCAAAAATTTCTTCTGTGTTATTGTTTGATAGTTTAAATCAAAAAACCCTCTTATCGCATGGGCTGTTTTGAAGATTTTTGGAGTGGGCTATAGATTTTGATTTATAAAAATTTAGGCAAAGCTATGTGCTAACGCGGGTTCCTTTATTATTTTATTATCGTATATTATATTAAAATTTTTTTTATACATATAAGATAAATATTTATATAAAAAACAGAGTAACCACATTATGTAGATATATATAAAATTTTTGTAGATAAATATAAATATAATAATAAAAATATATAGATATAAAAATATTGTAAACAGATGGAAAAAATTAAATAGTCAAATCAGATATGAATATAGATAATTATTTTAAATAAATTCTAATTTTTAAATTCAAAAAATAT
This sequence comes from Jatropha podagrica, assembly GCA_947857235.1. Classification (NCBI taxonomy): domain Eukaryota; kingdom Viridiplantae; phylum Streptophyta; class Magnoliopsida; order Malpighiales; family Euphorbiaceae; genus Jatropha; species Jatropha podagrica. The sequence goes on along the minus strand of CANUEP010017957.1, from coordinate 17,020 downwards.
CTTAAATGATCTAATAAAAAAGTTTTAAAATTGAATATAGATATAAATAATTATCATAAATGAATATTAATTTGAAAATATGATCATTATATATATATTTTTTTAATATTTAAATAATAAAATTTAAATTTAAATGATAAAAATATCAATCATCTATCCTTTTTAATTTATTAGATGTTATTTTATTAGCTCTCTTTGTTATTTTAAATATATTTATTAAATTTAATATTTAGATTTCTCTTTAAAATCTAGAAAATAAAATAAATAAAAAAGTAAAATAATAATAATAATAAATAAATAAATAAAACTGACATTTTATTTATAAGTATAAAAACAACACAAATAAATTAAAAAAATTCATAACATATATATTGAACATCATAAAATTAATTGTATTAAGATAAAAAATAAATTATTAAAATAATGAGATTTAATTGATATCAGTCTTTTTTTTTTGCTTTTATCTTTGTTTTATATCAATTTCTTCCTGCATGTATTTCTTTCTGTGTACAGATCATTTCAAAAAATTAAAAAATTATAAAAAAAATAAAAAATTAAACTAACATTACTGTAGTTAGAAAAAAAAAATACGGTATTTATATAAATTGAAATTGTGCTTGTCATCTTTTTACTAATTAAAATCTAAAAAATAATATTAACATATACATGAAAAAGAAACATAACCTATAAAATTGAAACAAAATAATTAAAAGAAATGATAAAAAATAAGAATAAAACTAATGTAAAAACTAATCATTGAAATAGGTATATATAAGCATATTAATAAGGAAACAAATTCAAAAATTTTTAAGATTCTAAATTTAAAAATTTAAAAAGTTTTAAAGTTTTAAATTTAAAATTTCAAAGTTTTAAAGTTTTAAAATCAATTTTAAAGTTTTAATTATTTAAAATTTTAAATTTTTGGATATAGATATATACAGATATAAAAATAAAATGTAGAAAAATTAGTAAAAATTTATAAAATTTATAAAAAAAATAAAAAATAATACTCAAATATAAAAATTTCACATCAATTTTTTTTTTTTTTCAAGATTATATATATATAGATATATAGATTGTCCCCACGTGTTATGTTACGGTTCAACGATGCGGCATTCGACAACCAGGACTCCTCATGCTAATAAAAGGAATATTCGATCTCAAACATCGGACCAAACGATCTACCTCGGCAAATCCAGCATTTCCAAAATGGGCCTAGGACAGGCCCATTGTTTATTATTATCTGTAGTATACTACATGCATAAGAAATAGGCTGACCCAACTGATCAACAAAAGCTCTGTTTTATCTTCAGTCTATCCCTCGTTAGAACTATAGAATAACACGTGGGGACAAAAATCTATAGCCCACTCGAGGAATCTCCAAACACAGCCTATGCGATAAGAGGGTTTTTGTTTAGGGTTTTTCGATCTAAACTATCAAACAATAACACATGACGTCTCTGATGGCCATTCGACGTTCAAGGAATTGGAAATTGGTTTATTCATCTTCTCCTTCGGTTTTCAAGGTACGGTCTATTCTGCACTCTGATTTCTCTTTCAATAGAACTTTAATCCTCGCCAAAACCCTAAGCTCTTCCTCTGCTGTTCCTGAGCACGATCAAAGATCTATTCCTTCTAGTTATCAAGATGAGAGAAACCTTAATAGCCAATGGAATCAGGGAAACCCTAATCAGTGGGGCTCGCGACAGGGCCAGAATCATCAATGGAATTCACAGGGTCAGAACTATCCCCAGTACCCAAACCGTAATCAAGTGAACACCGATAAGTGGAATTCTTCGGCCCAGAATCCTAATCAAATGAACCCTAACCAGTGGAATTCTTCATCTCACAATTTTCCTCAACACCAACACCAACAAAATCATAATCAGTGGACCCCTTCAGCTTACAATTTCCCTCAACACCAACAACAACAAAATCATAATCAGTGGAACTCACGGCCTCAAAATTATCCGCAATTCCAAAACCAACAAAATACTACTCAGGTCAATCCTAATGTTCAGGATCATCGCCACTCTAGAATCCCAAATCAATGGAACAATCAAAATCAGGGTTACCCACAAGCTGGAAATCCTGACCAGTGGGCTCGGCAGGGACAAAACCCTAATCAAGGTCAAGGTCAAGGTCGCGGGGCCTTGGAGACTCCGGCCCCAGTGGCTAATGCTGACGAGAGTCTTCGCGTTCCAGCTCCGTCAATAGTGGATTTGATGCGATTGTGTCAGGAGGGAAAGATTAAGGAGGCCATTGAGATATTGGATAAAGGGGTTAAAGCTGATGTTAATTGTTTTTATAATCTGTTTGAGTTGTGTGTGAAACACGAGGATGCAAAAAAGGTACATGACTACTTTTTGCAATCAACATTAAGAGGTGATCTTAAATTGAATAATAAGGTGATTGAAATGTATGGGAAATGTGCAAGTATGACTGATGCTAGGAGAGTTTTTGATCATATGCCTGAGAGGAATTTGGATTCATGGCATTTAATGATAAATGGGTATGCAAGTAATAATTTAGGAGATGAGGGGTTACAATTGTTTGAGGAGATGAGGAAGTTGGGATTGAAACCAACTGAGGAGACATTTCTGGCGGTTCTCTCTGCTTGTGCTAGTGCAGAGGCTGTGGAGGAAGGATTTTTACATTTTGAGTCAATGAAGAACGAGTATGGAATTAATCCAGGGACCGAGCATTACTTGGGGGTTATAGATATTCTTGGAAAGTCCGGTTATGTTAATGAAATTGAAGAGTACATTCAAAGATTACCGTTTGAGCAAACTGCAGAAATTTGGGCTGCATGGAGGCATTATGCTCGGATTCATGGAGATGTTGATATCGAAGATCGTGCAGAGGAGTTGATGGTTGCTCTTGACCCCTCAAAGGCTGTTGCCAACAAAATTCCTATTCCTCTACCAAAGAAGTATAGTGCAATCAGCATGCTTGAAGGAAAGAATAAAATTGTTGAGTTTCGGAATCCCACTCTTTACAAAGATGATGAGAAACTCAAGGCTATGAGTAAGATAGTTAGTTATGTTCCGGATACAAGATATGTTCTTCATGACATTGATCAGGAAGCTAAAGAGCAGGCCTTGCTGTATCACAGTGAACGGTTGGCAATTGCATATGGTCTTATCAGTACTCCTGCAAGGACACCTCTGAGAATCATCAAGAACCTCCGGGTGTGTGGTGACTGTCACAATGCTATCAAGATAATGTCCAGGATTGTTGGGAGGGAATTGATTGTTAGGGATAACAAAAGATTTCATCATTTCAAGGATGGCAGTTGCTCTTGTGGAGATTACTGGTGAAGATATTTACTTTGAACCTCCATTATATGTTTTAATGACACTGGTGCTGTAACTTTGGAGCCATATCTGCTGCCATGGACGAGAAATCAATTTTTTAATTGCTTCGCATGTAGGGTATGGTTCTTCTAATGCTCAATCAGTTATTTGTTATGATATTCCTATTATTCACATCTTTTGCTCTTGCATGTTTCTTTATATATTTTTTTTTCCCAAGGCTAAAAATGAAGGTATTTGAATTTAACTATACAAAACAACGAAAAACTAGTCTTGGGATTTTGTAGTTGATGCTTATGCGCTGAACTTTACAATTGGTAGAATTTATGTAACATTTGGCTCTCATGTTACTATATCTAATAGCAACTGAATTTGCAAAATTCCTGAAACTGCAGTAAAGACGGGCCAATATGTTATTATTTCTATTTTCTGTTTTGTTTTTTGTTTTTTTTATAGTATAATGTTATATATAGGAAAACAGCTTCAGAAAATGGATAAAAATAACCTATTGTGATTTTCACATCATGTGACAATCTGTTTTTCTGATTTAGGCAATTAAATAACAAAAGAAATATTCTTTTTTTAAATATTTTTTTTTTGTTTCATGATATATTATTCTTTGACATGATAGAGAAGGATATTGAGAAAGTTTGATCATGTCCTACATTGACATTCATGTGCGCTGGTTCATAGTTATTATATATTAACGGTGGAGGAGACTGCTAGATGGGGAAAAAGTTGACTTTAATATACAGAGAAAAATTTCCTCCAAAGATCCACTTAACATAAGTAACATTAGTGTGGATTTAACCATTAACAGACTATAATGAAAACAAAACATTAATATAATTGATTTCAACTAGTTTGGAATTAGCACTTTGTTGTTGTGTAAATTATTCTTTGACATTTGGAAAACAAAAATCAAAAACAAAAAACAAGAACAGTGATACTAAGCCTCCTCTCAATGAATAAGAGTAGTTAAATGTATAGAGGCTTTTGAAGGAAGATTTAACTTGCCATCATCTGCTAAGTTGTTAAGTTCATATTCTCTTCTTGTATTATCTACAGATTTCTGAAACCATATAACAGCTCCATTACATGAATCATCTATGTCTTGTATCTGTTATCTTCTGGCCTATTCTCAACTTCAGCGATTTGTTGACAAGTTCTGATAAAATATATTATCAGCTTCTGTTTTCAGCTAGAATTGAATTTTCCTCTACGAAACCAATAAAAGAAAACAAGTACCTCTTTGTCAAACTCTAATTGTTACACAGAGGCTAACTTCTTTTTTTTTTTTTTTTTTTTTTTTTTTTTAAGGAATGAGAATTTCATTCATCAGAAAGGAAGCCTTTTATGATGACCATCAATAGTCGGAAGAAGGTTCAAACCAAATTTGGAGTTAAAGCATAAAAACGAGCTACCATTGCAAGAGCAAGAACGGCTCCATTCATTTGCCTGTCTCCTTACACATTCAGTAGTAATATTATTATCATTTGAAGCAAAATCTCTACAATCATCAACTATAGTGTACCAATCTGAATTTTCTGTTGAAGGATGAACAATTTCTCTCTGAACTGCCCTTGCGTCTGTCTGTCTCTGTTAATCACGTTGGCTAACTTGTGTTCTACAATCTACTTTTCTATTATTAGTGAATAGGATAAATAATTGAGTGCTTATTTCAGTAATAATTACTATTATTAGCATTGGAAAAGTAACTTTGTGTATTATTGAGACAAAATATTTGAAGTTTATTAGTTTAGATGCCATTATTCTAAGACATATCACGAACTATAGTGATATTATATATGTAATCTACAAAATGTTATTTCTTTTGGTATATTATTGCAAAGTATTATGAAATTTACAGATTATGTAATTTTACATTATAAAAAAAAATGACAATAAACAACAATGTTTAATTCAATACTTTAGGTATTATAAACACTAGCATAAAAAGGGGAAAAGGATTCAAGTTACAAAATGGGGGCTTGAGCACCTTAGTTCAGCCACCAAAAACACCATCATGTGTAATATTAAACACTATATATATATATGTATTCTTTTAATATTTATTTCTAATAAGAAGCAACCAAAGGTTGATTATGATCATGATCACCCTTTTCCTTTTGGTCCTCCATTTCTAAGAATTTTGCAAAAATTCCTACTAATGGTGCTGTATTATATGTGCAGGCCTCAGTCTGCATATAATTACCCCTTTGGTCCATAAAATTATCTTGACAATCTGGTCCTCCAACCAATGCCCCAACTAGAACATTAGGGTTAGGCTCCTTTCGGTTATACCAATTATCATACCCTTGTGTGCACCCAATAAACCCCTTATTTTCCCTGTATGACACAATTGAGGCACCTCTGTGGTGAACCCTGGTAGGGTACTTAGATCCATAACCCACTAAATAACTCATGTTCATCGGGTTAGACCCTAAAATATAATCGACTTGTGATTTAGCAAAACTTAAGATCTCTTCATGATCCACTAATCCGCCATGGCACACGAGCTTTTTATCCCAGCTTTGAAGAAAACCGGAGTATATAGTGAGAAGGAATGCCGCTGTGGAAACATATTGCATGTTATTCCATTGACGGACGTGTAATAGGCCTGCCGGAGTACGGTCCACATTGCTACCATTGTTTTTGTTAAGGCATGAACATATGTAGTACTCTGCCTTTGATTTATATTGCTCAAGTATGTGATTATGCTCCTTGTGCTTTTCATCCATAAGCAACTAAAATTTTAAACGTATAAAATAAGTTAGGAAAAAGATGATATTTAACAAATACAATTTCTAGAAGATAAGAAAAGTAAATATTATTAAGTAAAGAAAAGAAAAATGAATACTTTCCTTGCAAAAACAATTTATATGGTCAATTTTTACAAATAATGCTGTCTGCTTTTACAATTAAGTCAAAAGCAAACGCAAACCCACCAAAGTGAATGAAATATTTTTTTTTAGCAATTTAATTTAAAAATATGAAATAAAAATGATTAAATTTTGTCATTATTTTCTAATACATAAAAATTTTGTAAAGAAATCAATTATAGATGCTAAATTTCTATATACAGAAGTATCTAAAGAGATGGTGCCTACTAGATGGCTAGATGAGATTTGTTTATCTCAATAAGTCAATATGGGCTAACAGAACACACATAATAAGGCAATATACATATGCAGTAGTAGTAAAAGAAATAAATTTGAAATCATCAAAAACTGTTGATGAGCTCAACAATGACTATCTAATATTCTAATCCATAAGGAGCCAAAAAATGATTCAAGTTGGCAGTTAGTACAGTTTAGTGAATTAGTTATGCTACTTTTTATTTTATGTGCCAATAACACATACATATAAGGTTTAATCCAATAACTAAAACCGTCCAAATTTTTTGTAAAACAATTTACAAACACAGCCCAGCTCTTGTGGGTCTACAGGAGTGACCAAGCTTGTGTGTTTGTGCCTCACCCAACAGACTAAAGAGTCTACAACTCATAAGGATCATAAATAAAGGAAAGAGATGTGCATTTGCTGTATTCATTCAATTGGTTTAGGTAGTGGGACCATGGACTGAGAAGGATATCCCACTGAGAGGTTGTACATGTATGTTCATATATGGTGATCAGCAATTCTAAATAACCTATTTTTCACTTTGGATTGGGCAAAATTCAGTTAGTGTTGAGTTACAGATTATGGAAGGTGGTCTTTCAAGTAGTACTGTGCCTAGTGTCCAGTGGCAAATACTTTAGTTTAGCAGTCAAATTCTAAAGTTCTGCCACGCAAAACATCAGCAGCACATGCTTTTATACTTCATGATAAACTTTTCTTTTCTTTTTTCTTTTTTATCCTTTCTGGGTAAAATTGGAAAGATTAATTCGGAGTATTTTTATTATTTGACGTTGACTCACTTGGAAGAAATTATTGAAATGAAAGTATTTTTTAAAAAATAAATAATTTTTTAAGAACTTTTAGTTTGATTGGTTTGGCCAGGCCTATAAGCCAAGTCTAGACCAGTCTAATTCAAAATAATAATAATAAATTAATATGAAATTGTTTAATTATTTTCTAAAAAAAATACTATTTAAATTTTATTTTTTACAAAATTAAAAAAAAAAAAAAAGAAAAGCAAATAAAATGGAGATGGCAGCATCTATACCTTAATTAGGGCTCACTCCATGTTATCAACTTTATTAGAAAGTGAAAGTTAATGGATAATTTAATAATTAAAGTTAAAATATAATATGATTCTACCTTTGAATTGGGAGAAAAAAGCAAATCCCACAAAGATTTTGAGAGAGTAATACCTAAACCCCATTTTTAAACCATGATTAACAATAAGAGAACAAACAGTAATTAACAGAAAAAAAGGGGGGAAAAAAGTTTACCTTTGAAGCCATAATTTGAAGACCAGCATACTTAACATCCCAACTAAACTCTGTTATGGCCCAACCAATCCCGCCGAAACAAACAGCTTTGTTGATGACGTACTTTAAGTAGTCCTCATTGTCGGTGGCTTTGTATAGCCACATAGCTCCCCATAACAACTCATCCATGTACCCACTCACCGACGCGTAGTAACTCTTCACTGCCTTTACACTTTGATCATATTTTCCTCTGTATTTATCTCCAAAATCAAACAACTGCAACCGTTTCAGAAAACATAAATACCCTTATTAGTACTAATTTCCAAATTATAATACGTAATTTGAGTTCCCCACTAATTAATATTTTATATCAATTCCTCGTAGCCCCACAAGATCTATTGACTCTGATTTGACTAAGACGCAAAACATGTTATTAGACTAATGGCTTGGCCTTGGCTGATAATTAATCAAATTAATTTACCTGTTGAGCATGATGAAGTAGTAGATGAGCATAATGTGGGTTTGTTTTTCTGAACACTATTGACGCGGCAGCCGTTGCGGCGGCAGTTTCGCCGGCGAGATCCGACCCCGGATTATTCTCATCGATCTTGTAACCGTGCCGCGAAGTGGTCATATCCTCCGGCCGTTGCCAGCAGTAATGGTCTGTGTCACCATCGCCCACCTATAGAGCCACCAAAATTCTTGAATGAATAATTAGAAAAAAATAATAAATTAATAATTTGAAAGGAAAAGGTAATTTATACTGTAGTACCTCTGCCCATAGGACATTGGGGCTAGTATGAGCCTTGATGAAATAATCAGTACCCCATTTAATAGCTTCTAAAGCGTGTTCTAATTCTCCGGCGCCGGCGATCTGATCACGGAATTCTATCACACTCCATGACAGCATCGTAACGGTGAATGCCATTGGCAACCCGAACTTTACATGGTCCCCTGCGTCGTAATATCCTCCAACTAAGTCCACCTGCAAAAAAAATCAAAATTCAAAAATTAAATCAGATAATATAAAAAAAAGAATTTTAAAATTTCATTGATGAACAATTCAAAAATACTAACGCCTTGTTCTAATCCATCGGTGAGGCCCGAATGGTCACGCCAAGTGACTCGCTGGTTGTACGGTAAGCGACCGGAGCGTTGAGCTTCGAAGTAAAGAAGACTCTTTGTTAGTGCATCGGCGTAATCGAAAGCGAGAGACAATGTCGTTTTACAAGAAATAGCGAAAACAACGAAGAGAAAACACCAATGCAGTTTTAACGTACTGGAAGTTTTAGATTTGGATCGGTATATCATCTTCTTTTGCTCTTCAGCCATTGTTTCCTTTCCTTTCCTTTCCCTCCTAAAGAGACTGTTTAGGAGTGGAAGGAGTATGGGGAAGAAAGAGAGAAGCGTTAGTGATTTTATATTTTTGATATTTTGAAAATTGAAATGTGTCTGTCTGTTGTAAGAGATTTTCTGACCTGTCTCTCATACAAAAGCATGTGAGTGTCACATGACATGAGAATGTGAAATTGAAATGGTTTGGTCTGGGTTTCTGTTTCGGTAGTTTGTTTCTTCACACACAAAACATTTGCGTGATTTATGCAACCGTTTACTGCTTCAGTTATGCTTGCTATGTTTAGAAAACGGCGTGGACTGTGGGTCGCGGCTTTGGGTCTTTTCGAGATGGAATAGTTTCTCTTTTTTTTTTTCTCTCTCTCTCCTTTTTCATCTTATTATTATTATTATATTATATAGGTAACTCATTTACTTGTTGACCACATGTTCATATTTTGAAAATTCAAATATATCAACGTTCCTTCTTCTTTTATGAATTTTCTACATTTGACTAATAGTCTAATCTTGATTTATGAATTTTCTGGCTAATAGTTTAATTTTGACGTAAAATGTTTAATGGCCTAATTTATAAATTTAATTTTGTATTTTTCACAATTATTCTTATGACTCTCTCAATTTTACATAGATTCATTATAATTTTATGTCATTTATCAAAATAAAATATAAAAGTGCAGAGTCATAGTTGAATATCATAAAATTATTTTATTTTATTAAGAAATACAACTATTATTAAAATATAAACTCAAATTTATTAAATTAATTTCAGCATTGTCTCAAATTCACTGTTTTGAAAATAAAAACATTTATTTTATTTAAAATATACTTTTTAAATCCATGGATTTTACTTTCTTGCAAAACAACAAATCGTAAAATTCCATGAATTTTACATTTACTAAATTTTATAAAATTTATGAATTTCACACTTGCCAATCCCAATTAAGCATTTAGTTTAATTAATTAAACTAATCCATGACACCATGAACGGTAAAAATTAAAAGATAAAATATAAAAATAAAACGTTACGCTTAGGAAGGAATGAATTATTTTCAGTATCACTATTATTATTTTAATATTTTCAACATCAAATTAATATATAATATCTCATTCTAATTTCGGTAATTTGTGATTAAAAAATCTATTGGCCCCTAACTAATTATATTCATAATTAAAATTTCAATGAAATCCCATTTAGAAGGTTTCAATTGACATTTTTAGATGTGAAAAAGATTATATATATATATATATATATAGCATGTGATTTATTCTTGTAGAGAAATTGATAAGAGAGTGTCGGTTATAACATGGCTTACACATAAAACGACAATAACTTAGAAGCTTCTGCAGTGAATATAATCTTGGACAAGGAGAAGACCATAAATGCAATGGCAGGGCTTTGTAATTTTTATATTTATATTTGTACATGTTACTGTGCAGTCTCCTTAAAGTACACTTGTGGCTGTTAGAGCATAGACAAAAATTAATTTATAATATCATCATGCAATGTGTCGAAAACCAATGTCTCAATTCATGAGATTTGGGATTTTGTTAATTATTTCCTCATTAATAAAATATTTTAGTGCCTGCGGAATGTGATTACATGTGATGCCATTGCAAACACAATCTCAGCGAGTGTTATGTAAATAATTAATTTAAGTACATGAGCACTTTTCGCCTTTTTCTTAATTTGAATTAATTTACATAATGTATAAATGTGAAAATAGAGGAAAATAACGAAATTTTTTATATTATTTTTATTGAAATTTTAAATGTTCTAAAATGATTTTATTTCGTATTCAATTCAAAAATGATATTTTATATCAATGGATATTTAGATAAGTGGTTTGACATTATACTCTTATAATTGAGATCGAGAGTTTGATTTTTATTGGTCAAAATAAATACTTGATGAGAGTATTTTATCTCTTTTTATACCCATCCGTGTGAGCATACTTTAATTCTAGCTCAGTGAATTCAAGATACTTGTGGTTTCAAAAGAAAAATTATTTTTTAAATAAATATATATAGCTAATAAAAAATGAAAAAAAAAATTCTTCCTGTCTTCCTCTTTTTGCTTCTTAAAGCCATCAAATTGAAAGCAAAAAAAAAAAAAGGGTTATTTGCTTTTAAAAATATTTTAATTTACTTTAATTATTTTTAGAGCACAAAATCAAAGAAGAGTAAAACTTGATCAACTAGAAAAAGAAAGCTAAACCAAACAAACATAAAAATAAAAAAATGGATTGTCATTCAAGATTAAAAAGAAAAAAAAATGGTTTCAAGATGCAAAGGAAGAAAATGGTACACCTATTTTTTCTGTCACCGCCACTTTTGCCTCCTACACCTCCACCTCCTTCACCACTAAGTCCTAGCTTCGGCAAATAGACATGGATAACAGCTTCACCACTACCCCCTCTTCCACCACCACCATTGTTGCCTCCACCACCTTAGTCATTAACCTGGAACTTTTGGGATCCTTTTGTTCTACTACTTTCTTCAATGCTAAAAGAATTTTGGTTACCATCAATGAAATTTTTCGTCAATAAAATATAAAAAATCCATCAATAATTAGGTTTATTGGTGAAATACAGATAAAAAATATTTGTCGAAAAAATCCTTATTGGTAAAATATTATCAACCAAAAATTTATTGGAGTTGATAATTATCAAAGTAAATTTCATCGGTAAATTTATTAATTCTGTTGGTAATTTTGTAGTAGGATATATTTATAATTTGATTGTAATTGATTTGCAAAATATATAGTCAGTATTCCATCGACAATCTTCATTAGTAAATCGTCATTAATCCGTCCGTATTTTTAAAAATATTTTAAAAAATAAAAATTTAAATTATATTATTTTTGAATTTTTTTTAATGTTTCATAATTAATAATCAAATCAATTGAGTTAATTATGTCTTTATAATTACACCAATTAAATTTCATACATAATTAAGCTAGTTAAAGAAAATTAATTATAACTGTAAAAAAGGAAAAAAAGATGAAAGAGAAAAAAGAAAAAATAGAAGTAGAAAAACAAAAATAGAGGAGAAGAAGAAAGTTGAAAATGAGGGAAAAAGAAAAGAAGGTGAAGGAGAAGAAAGAAAAGAAGAATGAGAGGAAAGAGTAGAACTAAAAAAAAAAAAAAGAGGAAAAAAGTATAAGAATGGAGGAAAAGGTGAAGAGAAGGAAAAATAAAAACATGAAGAAGAAGAAGAAAAAAAACAAAACAAGGAGTAGAAGAAGTGTAAAGAAAAGTTAAAAAAAGAGAAGTAAACATCAAGAATAAGAAAAAGAAGAAAGAAAGAAAGACATAGGAGAAGAAGAAGAAGAAGAAGGAAGGAAGGAAAGAAGGCAAAAAAAGAAGTAGAAATAAAATGGTAAAAAAATGGAGGAAGAGAAATATATAAATTTATATTGTAGATTCGGCTATTATTGATAGAAATTTCATCAGTAATTGAAATTTTCTATCGCTAATTAATTAATTTATTTTGTCGATATTTATTGCACCAAAAAATTTTTAAGTTTACCTATAAAATTTTCGTTGCTAAATTCTAAAATCTGTTGGTAAATGTGGTAATTTACTACCCAATTATACCACCCAAATTTTTTAATTTTTTTTATTTCATTGATAATTCATCAATAAATAGCTCTGATTAACGACAAAATATGTTTTGTCGCTAATCTGTGGTTAATTGATTGGTGCTATATGTCGATAAATTATTAAAAATAGGTGTGAATATATAACGTTTTGTTTACCTATGGAATTTAAAATCCGTCGGTAATTTATCGTTGATGCGTTGATAGAAATAAAAAATTAGTGTGAATATTTGGCACTCTTGATTGCCAATGAAATTTAAAATTTATTTGTAATTATTAAATTTTTTATAGTACTGAGGAGGAATGGAAAAAGATGATAACATGACAATTAAACAAGCTTTCATTCTTTTTATACTCGCGTAGATATTCACACACCGATTTCAATATGATGAGATATATATTAAATATGAAAAAAAAAATAGTGGTACTTACAGGACTCTCACAAAATATAAGGGGTCATAGGCTCTCGAAAAATTAAAGGGTCCAAAAAATGCATTTATCCTTCTTTTATATGAATGACCAAATAATTTAAAACTGTATTTTGAAGAGAAATTTGTATATTTGCTAAATAAAATTAATTAATTATATAACTATGATCAAATTTAAGGGACTAAATAATTATTTGTAAATAGTTAACATATGTATACTTTTGTTGGATGCTTGGTTATAATAGAATAAATCATTAATTTTTGATGGGCCATCAGGTAAAAAATAACCAAAAAATAATATATATATATATATATATATATATATATATATATATATATATATACACCTTTGTTGGATGGTTATAATAGTATAGACCGAATACATAAATTGTCTCATATATTTACACAAAAAAATTTTTTTGTCATCTCAATTTTTAAAATAACTTTTTGACTCTATTGACTCTTTTTGTAATTTTGCACTACGTAAGAAAATGAGTCTTTTTTTTGCATTATTCAAGTAATAGTCTTTTTTTTTCATGTTATTATCGTATGTGGCAGATTTCATGTCATATTATTAGTAAAATAAAGCTCAAATATATACATTGTCTCCTGTGCTTATAAAAAAAATTTTTTGATAACCTCAATTTTCAAAATAATTTTTTAATCCCAAAACTTTTTTTGTAATTTATACACTGTATAAATAATGGTCTTTTTTATATTATTGTGCGTATTTTATACTCAAATAATCTATTTCTAGTTAAATATGTATAAATTAAAAAAATAAATATAAAATATTAAAAAAATTATTTTAAAAATTAAAGTGGTCAAAATATCTTTTATGCAAGGAAAGAGACAATAGATGCATTGAGCCTCATAGTATAAATTATAAATTTTTGGTTGGCAATCGGGTGAAAAAACAGCAAAATCATGGATGATGGGAATCGTTGATTGCACCAATCAATCTATTAAGATTGGTGGCCATGTAAGTATCATATCATAATCATCGTAATCTCGAATTACTAAAAAGTAACATAATTATGTCAGATTAAAGCAAAGAGATAAGTATTTATATTACTCAGGAATAGCTGGGTGGAACTAAACACGTGTCATTTGCAAAGTACTTCAGATTCAAATATTTCATAGCTTAAAGCCCGCTTTCGCACAAAATTAGTTGATTAATACTCAAAATTCTAAAAGATAAATTGTTTTGAATGATTGCTTTTCTCCAAATATAAGTTATTTTGAATATTTTAATTAATAATAAATTATATTTTTTTAATATTATTTTTATTTATATTAAACATAATAAATAATTATTAATTTTAAAATAAAAATAATTTGATTAATTTATTTTTAATTTCATTATAATTTAAGAGAATTAATTATTTTTTTAATCTTTATATAAAAATTTTAAACGATTTATATTTAAAAAAAATATAAAAAATAATTAATAGTTGTTTAGCAGGTACTATTTATTTTATCTGTGTTTTATTAAACGTTAAAAAAAATAAGATTTTATATTCTATATAGTCTCTCAAATTTTGAACATTAATATAAATATTATATCACTAAACACTTTAAATAATAAAGATTAAAACAATAAATATTATATGAGAAGCTATTAGTAAATATGAGGTAAAAAAATTTGTAAATACTAAATATTATTTCAATATTGATAGACTATAAAAATGTTTATCAGGGACCTAATTGTAGTATTTAAGACTTCATTATATTTTATGCACTAAATGCATAGAATTTGGATATGATTAAGAAATTTTTTTAACTTGTTTTTATTTCTAGATTTATAAATTTATTCAAATTTTATAAAAATAACACAAATATAAAGAAAATCGAAATGTAGTTAATGTTTTATCTATTATTAATTATTGTGTTCAATTGATTTTTATTAAGCAATTCTACCGTTCTGCTCCTCTATTTTCGGTAGCTGGTTCTTCAAAATAAAATGCAGCACGGCCTTGTTGCCCTGTAAACTTTGAACACCGACTCACGGTGGACCTGCCCTGCGCCCCGCCGACACTCGGATGCATATTCGTGCAATTAGGGATAATTATAGACCCTAAATACCAACTATTAATATATCAAATTAATTTGAAATTCAAATTATGCACTCAAATCGTCCTTTACCTCTTCTAAAATGTTTTTAAAAACTTTTTCATGGGTTCCCTATTTGATTTCTACAACCTAAACTGATTTGATTTGTTAACGTTTTCCTTCCTTATTAAATATATATATATATATATCCCAAAATAAGCACTAGTTTGTATTTCCATTCAAATTTCATTTTTTTCCTGAAGAATAACTTACGTTTAAAAAATATTTTTCAAAGAACTCATTTTCTATTGTTTGATTGCAATATTAAAACTTAGCTAAAAGAAAATTAAAACTTTTAACTCACAAGACTATAAAAATAGTTATAATAAAAGAATTTTTATATTTTAAAAATTTATGTACAATATGAGAAAAAATGGTAAATTATGAAAGTCAGCGGTCAGTGATCGTGGTGGCCGATGATGAATGGTGACTGATGTTAGTAATTACTAATGATTAATAAATTCAAAAATGTGCATGTAAATACAGAATGGAGAAAGAATCTTGTTTTATCTTTTGTTAATACCTTTCCATGAAGTATCGTGGCTATTAAATAGCCAATTACAAAGGATTACAACAACTACAAATTAGGAGGATTATGTTAAAAAACAAATCACAGGACTAACAGAAATCAAGGAAATAACAGATTACAAGAACAGAAAATATTTACAACATTTGAACAGGTTTAT
Source organism: Jatropha podagrica (assembly GCA_947857235.1). NCBI lineage: Eukaryota > Viridiplantae > Streptophyta > Magnoliopsida > Malpighiales > Euphorbiaceae > Jatropha > Jatropha podagrica. The sequence continues at coordinate 1,153 of CANUEP010017957.1, read as the reverse complement.
GGTGATCATTGAGAGCTGACTAGTTCTCAAATATCTTAATAGCCCCTCTCAAGCTGAAGACGGTATAGACATAAGTCGAAGCTTGTCCCGATGACGTAGGAACAAAGGAGAACTCAACGGTTTTGTCATAATGTCTGCAATTTGATCTTGACCAGAAATAAACTTGACTTGAACCTGCTTCTATTGAACCAGATCTCTGACAAAGTGAAAGTCGAGTTCAATGTGCTTGGTTCGAGCATGAAATACCGGATTAGAGGTCAAGTAGATCGCACCAATGTTATTGCACCATAGAGTTGCGGGCGAAACATGATAGCCAAGTTCAGAAAATAAGGACAAAAGCCACAGAATTTCAGAAGTGGCATGAGCAATGGAACGGTACTCGCTTTCAGTTGAAGAGCAGGCAACAGTAGATTGCTTCTTCGAAGATCAAGAAATTAAATTAGTGCCCATGTAAATTGCATATCCAGAAGTGGATTTTTGGTCATCCGGGCAGCCAGCCCAATCACTATCGGTAAAACATTGTAGTGAAATTGGTGATAAGTGAGAAAAGAAAAGACCCATACTAGCAGTACCTTTGAGATAACGCAGCAAACGTTTAGCAGCAGCCCAATGAGTTTGAGTCGGTTGATGCATAAATTGAGTAAGCTTGTTGACTGTGAAGGAGATGTCGGGCCTAGTAAGAGTCACATACTGAAGGGACAATGGCCGTGAGAGCAGATTTGAGAGGTGATCTGAGGGAGTAGATACCATCTTCACTTGAACCCTGCAGAAGAATTCTCCTAGTAATTTGATCCTTAACAAAGAAACAATGAGGCCAAAATTAAAAAAAACAACAATTATCAGCGGTGAATTGTTGTACAGATAAAAGATTTTTGACAATTTTGGGAACACATAAAGTATCTTTCAGAAGAAGTGAACCGTTAGGAGAAGGGATAGTAACCGTACCAGTATGTGAGATTGGCAATCCAACACCATTTCCAACATGAAGATTATCAGAACCTTGATACTCTATTGGGGTGCTTAATGATTGAATGTCTGGGGTGACATGGTAATTAGCAGCAGTGTCAGGGTGCCAAGTAATTGCTGACAAGGAGGTGTTGGAATAATTTGCTGAAGGTGGTGGTGGTTGTGGGTGGTAATTGATCATGGGGTA
>CANUEP010017944.1:0-14820 GCA_947857235.1 Jatropha podagrica | reverse complement strand
CGGAGGCCTTTTCGGGAGTTCCGGACCTCCAAAAAATATTCCGGGACCAGTTCTGCGATCCTCGTAATTTTTTGGACGTTTCAAGTACCATATTGGCATACTTTCGATGAACTTCCAAAATGGCCTTTGGTCCGGCCGGGCTGTTTGCAGTCCGGGAAAATAGGCTTTTTGAGCCCGAAAAATTGGGTATTCAGAGTCATTTCCCTCTCATCCTTCTTTCTTATCCTTCTCCTTCTATCATATGTTCTCCTATGTTCTCTTAGATATTATTATCATATACTAAGTGCTTGTAATAATAGAAGTCTGTAATCATTAGAAGTTGTAGTAATTAAATAAAAGTTGTAATTAAGTTTGAAATTTGTACTAAATTTCTCAAGTAATTTATATAAGTATTTTTTTCCATCGTTTATTTATGTTTGTTTAGTTCTAACTTGTTCTTCCATTATTACTTAGTTCTAACTTGTTCTTCTTTTATTATTTATATTTATTTATTTTGTTTTCTTCATTTACTATATCAGTTGTTCATCAAACTTGTCCTTGCCCAGTTCGTATTACTGGTTTTATTTACTTAAGTTATTGTTCCTTTATTTTATTTACTTATTGTATCAATTGTTCATGAAATTAGTCCATGTTCAATTCATGTTACTTGTTTTATTTACTTTATTATTTATCATCTAGTTATTTGGTCCTTTAATTTGATATCCAATTATTTTATCCTTTACTTTATTTTCATGTTATCTTCTATTTATCTGGTCCTTTACATTTATATATGTTTTTTTGAATTAATTTATTTTCTATTCTCTTATTTATGTTATTTCTTATTGCTTTAGTTAATTTATTTTCAGTTACTTTTCTCTTCTTGTCTTTAATTATTTTCTTTATTAATTCTCTACTCCATCTCTTTAATATTAATTGTCTTCTGAATTTTCTCTCTCTCTATATATATATCTTGCAATAAATAGATAACCTTTTGATGATTAAGTATTTTTTTATATATTTTTCTCTTTAAATTCATTTAACTTGAAACAAAATAGTGTTTAAAAAATTAAAAATTTATATTTCTGTGTTAGACACCTTTTAGGTTTAAAAAATTTGAGTGCATTCACGTATATTTATTTCTCTAATACAATAGCTAAGTATTACCTTTATTTATTTAGATTTTTTTTCCCTTTCTTATAACAGTAAAAAATAATAATTCATTATTATTATTCATTATACTTATATACAAATATTGATTTAGAGCTAAGAATAGAATTTAGAGATTGAGTGATGTTTTGATTATTTTTTGGCCAACTATTAGAATTTTAAGAATATGCATTTATAGGTAAGATAGGAATTGAATTAAATTTTATTTTAAAATCACTTTATTATATATAAATATAATTAAGTACATAAAAAGTAACCTTGTAAGAACTTATATGACAAAATTTAATACAAATTAACCACTTATATTTACTTTAATCTAATAAAAATTTATACTTTAATATTATATAAATAAAAAAATTAAAAATGTATAAAAAAATAAGCATACAACGAAAATAGTTAATATGAAACGTCATAAAAAAAAATAGTAATATTTAAAAGTGATATAATCATCTTCCTAGTTGGTGAGACAATCATTATACAATAAAATAAAATCCTGCACTTATTTCAACATAAAGCTGCGATTTCCTCAAGATTGATGGAAATTCTGTCCGTCACCTAGAAACTCATATATTCTTAATTAATACTTTTATAACGCCAATATTATGTTATTTTACTACTTGAACCAAAATAATAAATCTTACTGCATTAAAAGTTTATTACTAATTAAAACAAATCTAAAAATAATTAATCCAATAATTCAATTTTAAAAAAATGATAATAATAAGCAAACCACAAAAAGAAATATTTTGAGGATGAAAAAAGGTATCTTCACAATCCAGCTATTCTATTATTCCAACAAAATGGCAATAAATGAAAAATAATAGAAATAGAGAACAAACTTCCATAAATCTCTATCTCATGTCAGATTGAGGAACCTAACCTAATTTCTTCTATTTTAATATGCAATCATGCAGTATTGTGAAGAAACTATAAAGTATCTTCTTTTCTAGAATCAATAGAGCATAAATATGGAATTGATAGGCTGTGTAAAAGTTAACCGGTTATGTCGCATTATACATTAAGTAAAGGATTAAACAAATAATAAAGCACAAACATCATATTAATAAATAAAAAATAAAAAATATATATATATAAATAAATATAAAAAACAACTCTAGCACTAAGAGCGTTGGTTCATAGCCAACAAGTTCAAACTCTAGCACCACCCCACCCCCGACTGATCTCTATCTTTTTGAAATTAGGCTCAAGTAAAATGCACATGTTTAAGCAAATCTAGGTCCATAACTTGCAAAGGAACAAAAGAATAGAGAAGGCTAATCATCATCCCACGTCTGTATTTCAAACTTTATAATAAAAGAGATATATGTGCAAGAGATTTTAAAATAGATTTTCTTGAACTATAATATTTAATAAATCTACGGCTTCCTCAATGTTGCTCAATTGTAAGGTGTTTACATGTGAAAAGAAGTGTTGGGTAAATTCTCAACGATTGTGTGTACTTGTTATGTTGGGGGATAAAAAAATAATTTTACCACATATCTAAAGAGCAGATGAGCGTCCTGGTTAACCAAGAGTAGCCCTCTGCGCTTGATTTTGTTTTAAAGTAAGTCACAGGACTCAGAATGCAATTTAATTATCATGACCAAGCTACATAGGTAAAATACTCTATTGCTAAATCATGTTCACATGGACAAAGGTAATAACAATCTTCTCTCCTTCTTCCAGGCAAGTGCCTGCCTAGAACTTCTCAAGCGTGTGAGAAGAAAAATCCCAAGGCAGATTATGAGAAAAGAAAGCCAAAAGTGACAGAAATAAAGAGTCACACAGGAAGATATGACAAGTATGCTAAACACTAACGCCCAAAAGATAGCCACAGCAACATCAGCCCTGCAAGAAATTAATAGCATGTTTTTTACATGTGCAAATAAAACAAAACAACATGGAAGTAGTCAGAATATAAAGATAAATATGTTCTAGAAAGATCCGTTTGATGCTCAAGTGAGAAGCATTGCAAGTGAAACAAAATAAGGATGCTGTCACAAATCCCTCACCAAATTAAAAATAAAACTGGCATTAAAGGTTAGTTCTAGCAAAGATAAGTCAAAAGCTACGGAGAATCATGCCCCCTAATTTACTCAGCAGCAGTGGTCTAACAAAACTAGCATAACTGAACCAGATTTAAGTCATTGGTCAATTTAATGCTCTACTAGTTTCCAAATCTAGTCCCCTGAGCTCCCAAAGATGAAATACCATCGACTTTTGTGATATTGTGTATCTTCTGAGAATTAATTTTGGAGGACTTGTTTATATTTTCCTCTTCTGTAAATTCCTATTCAGACATAGGTTTCTGTACATGTATAGGCTTGATGAAATTCTTCAATTCAAGAAAGAAACAATAGAAAACTTCAGTTTTTTCTTCTCCTTGGTGTCTACAGATAACATTCCCAGCCACCTCAAGTCTCTCCCTCTCCATAACAACTGATCTAGACGACATGAATTGATTAGCTATAATTTACAGTACCAAAAACATATTTATCAAAGTTTCAAATGAACAATTGGACACTTCAGTAGTTTTTCGACTTTTACCATTACAATAGAAATGACTTTCCCAATGGAAAACACAAAGGTCATGCTTCTTTTACTTTGGAATTGAAAACAAATGTAAATTTTGGAATAGGATTCCATTTTTTGGTTTGGTAGATAACTTGATTTTATATGAAACAATATCCATTTTTAAGCACGATTAAAATACAACCAATATATTCTTTTTAGTTATTTATTCAAATATTCTCCAACAGCTCTTTTTATGAAATTCAGAGTGCATAGCTAGCTATTTTACAGGAACAGACTCTTTATATATAGCCACATCATGACGTAGGTTTAAGTTACGTTCTCGTTGCTAAATTGGTCTATTAAGCCTTGCAGAACAAGCCATTTAGGCTGGATATTGCTTCATTTGAAACTTAGATTTAAACAAAAATTAGCAGTATGTTAAGAATATGAGAGTAGGATCAAGTCACCAGGTGGTTTATAGGAAAGTCAATTGGATTCTTCTTGCGACCTATTTTTGCTAATTAACTCAAGCTCTTCAAAGAGAACTTGAAAACTTTGGATCTCGTTAGAGAGAGCTCCAATCTCGTGTTTGGGAATATTCTAACTTATTTTATTAATAGAAATAATACCTCGTTAAATAGACAATACAATGACAAACTAGGAAATTATAAAAACAGGAAATTTAGTCTATTTAGGATTAGCCTAACTAGAATTTAGGATCTTATACTAATTAAGAACTTATGTTTTATTGAATCCTATTTAAACTAATAATCTAAATAATTCTAAGGATCTTATGCTAATTAAACTAATAATCTTACTAATTCTAGAGATCTCGTACTAATTAGGAATCCATGATAAATTTAACTAATTAATATTTCAATAATTTCTATACATTTATAACATTACTCGCCTCCAAGAAAACAAGCTTGTCCTCAAGCTGGTTTTGTCTCTGTGTTCTTGAATGGATAAGTTTGGCTCACTATCAAATTCCAACCAAAACAGCCTCTTACTCTGATGTCCTGGAGCAAACAAATCATCACAATTGTAACATAGTCTTTTGGCTCATCTTTCTTCCATTTTTGCCCTTGTTAATTTTTTAATTAAGGGAGAGGAGGCGCTGTTGGAGTCTGCAGGAATTGCAATGCTCTAGAATGCATTTGGTTTGTGAATGGAGTAATTGGACCTAGTGGCAGAAGAAGAGGTGGTATCATGGAGGTGTGACATCGCAAACATCTGTAGCTTCTTCTCAAAAGCCCTAGCGAGGCTCATTGCCATTGCCAAATCGGTCAGTTTATGCATTTGGACATCTAACCAGATTGAATCATCCAACCTAGCCATGAACAATCCCACATACTTTGACATATGAGCTAGCCCGTGCTAGCTTTTCTTGAAATTGCCTTTGATAGGTTTCTACAGTTTCCATCTGTTGCAAACATACCAAATCTCCCAAAGGATTGCTACCTCCCGGAGGACCAAATCGAATGGAGCAATAGTTTCAAAAATCGGTCCAATTTATAGTGTGTTTTTCCAATTTCACTTGATAATACCAGAGTTGTGCCTCCCCCAACATGTGGAAGGCTGCAAGTCCAACTTTGTCTACTTCGTTTGTATGCTGATTCTCAAAAAATTGTTTGAATCAGTGTAACAAAATCAAGGGATTCTCAGAGCAATCAAAAGTTCGAAAATCCAGCTTGGTATCTAGGAACAGCAGTGTTGGATGCTGGAATTAGTCCCCCTGTCGGTGGTGGTAATGTGCCCCTTCCATTGATCTGTGAATTTGATGTCATACCAGGAATCAAGGGGCTGCTGTTTTCGCCTTCTCCACCTGTCATTTATGCAGCTCAGCCATTATCTGCTGCAGCTGGTCCTGAAATTTGGAACTGAATTATTTGAATTGGTTATCCAAGTGCTTTTCAACTTCAGAAACCCTAGCTTCTGCCATGGACTCCGTACCAGCGCATCCTTATTGTAGTACGGACCTGATATCGTCACCCATTGTGATCAGCTTTGATACGAAATTGTTAAGAATATGAGCGTAGGATCCAGTCACAAGGCGGTTTGCAGGGAAGTCAATCTGATTCTTCTTGCGACCTATTTTTGCTAATTAATTCAAGCTCTTCAAAGGAAACTTGAAAACCTTGGATCTCATTAAAGAGAACTCCAATCTCATGTTTGGGAATATTCTAATTTATTTTATTAATAGCAATAATACCTCTTTAAATAGAGGATACAATGACAAACTAGGAAATTATAAAAACATGAAGTTTAGTCTATTTAGAATTAGACTAACAAGAATCTAAGATCTTATACTAATTAGGAACCTATGTTTTATTGAATACTATTTAAACTAATAATGTAACTAATTCTAAGGATCTTATACTAATTAAACTAATAATCTAACTAATTCTAGGGATTCTATACTAATTAGGAATCCATGTTAATTTAACTAATTAATATTTCAATAATTCCCATACGTTTATAACACCATATAACTAGAAATCATATCTAAGAGCAACTAAGACGCACGTAACACAAGGAAGCAATATGAAAGGGGAAATTTACTGGCCTCAGACTTTGATTTGGTGGGATAGTGATATTAAGGATTCCTTATGGGAATTGGATTAACAATTTCTGCAGCCCTGCTCCACTTGCAGATTCAGCAGGGGTATCAGTTTCTTGGTCAATTTTGAATGCTAATTTCTCAGCAAAGGCATTTTATTAATTTTGTCAAGTTTGGAGCTATTATTACTTTTATTATCCCAGTCAATATAGGAGTCAAATAAATAACGAGAGCTAAGTTTTATTATAGCGGTCAAATGAGGAGTCACATAAATGTTTTACATGGAATAGGAGTCCAAGTATAAGTTTAGGAATACTTTTTTTTTTAAGTCTATAAATACCCATGCTTGTGATGCTTTATTTTCAGATTTCAGCAAAAAATAAATTCTGCAATTTTGCTTTTAGTTTGAGTCGTGTGATGCAATTCTAACCCTAGAAAGTGAGGCCTTCTTGATAAGAGTGAGCTATGGATGTAGCAATTTATGCTTTTGATTTGAGTTGCTGATATGGATAATTGTTTTAACTGGTATTATGTCTACAAACAGGTGGGTGCTTGGAAAGATGAAGATAAATAGGCATGATAAGGTGTGATGGAGAAGTATAGCAGATCAATTAAAACAAGCAGGACAGCCACCAATTGTAGATTGGGATCAATTGACATTCAAAAAATAAAAAAAATAAAGATAAAGGTATTTACCTAAGGATTATCAAGAGAATCTTCCTGATCCGCTCACAACTCGACGAATGTCGCGGGGTATACAGAAAAGTTCAATGTATTAATTTTACACTGAAGCAGATAAGGCGAAAAGCAATATATATCTCGTTAAAAAAATGGGTCAAAGGCTAAAAGTGAAATTCCGAAATCCAAAAGAAGCTCGTGAAAAATAGTCAGCTAGTAGGATACTTCTCAAATTTGAAGGTGGAAGAGAATGAGCTGAAACCTGGAATCTTTGGATTTGGACGCTCAAGTGGTCAAACAACAGAAGCAACACCTATAACTTTCAATACAGCTTGAAATGTTAACCAAAAGTCTCAATGAGGTGAAAATAAAAAGGAGCAGAAATGAAAAGAGAGTTTTTTTAATGCAATGACACTAGGCGTTGTTATGCATATGAATGTCCTAAGAAAAACCTGCATGCTGTAGTAGGAGAAGGAAGCAAAAGGACTAAAAGTATGTGTTTGAGTACAAAACTGGTAATGTTTGGATGAAGAATTCAGTGATGCAATGATAGATCCTCCCTTCCTCAATGATGTCTGACATGTGTTAGCATTAGCAACTCGTAAAGCAGGAAAAAAAAAACAGAGAGAGAAAGGCTTGTACAGCAATTTTTCACATACAAGTCAGATGCGGAGATTAAGTATGTCTAGTTATAATTGAAGGAGGAAGATGCATGAAAGTGGTTTCAGTAAGAATGATTAGGAAGCTACATTTGGCCATAGTAAAACATCTACCTCCTTTTGAGTTAGTTTGCTTAGATGATAAAAATACCCTGACAAGTTAAGCTATTTGGGCTTATCCAGGATCGGGGCATATCAAGATTTCATTTGATATGATATAATTGCATGAAAGTATCACATATTTTACTTGGGTGACCATGGCTCTATGATCATGATGTATACCATCATAGAAAAGCAAACACGTCATTTTTTTTTCCTCAATGGAAACAAAATAACCTAAAGCCCAATGAAGTAAGAAGAATACAATAAGCAAGGTGGGAACTATAACAATTGAAGGACTGATACAAAGAAGTCGCTTCACATACTTAATGAAAAGGACCTGAAGCTGCCACCAAAGAAAGGGGCTTGCTTTTTGCAGTAGTGACTCGTTAAGTAGCAGAAACAACCCTAGAACAGCCAGCAAATTGCCTAATGAGGTAAAGAAGCTGCTATGTGATTTTTCAGATGTCATTCCAGATGATTTGCTAATGAATTACCACCTCTAGGAGATGTTCAACAAGCTACCAGATTCTATATTCCCTAGTATACCAGCCTACCATATCCTAGGAAATATGAAGAAATTAGAAGGCATGTTGATGCACTATTGAAAAGGGTTTGATTCGAGAGAGCCTTAGTCTGTCAGCTATTTCAGCTTTGCCAACTCCTAAGGAAGACAGTAGTTGGCAAATGTGCTGTGCTTTACTGTTTAAGGCGATCATCCCTCCGGGAAACAACAAACGCATATTTGCGCCAAACAGGTAGAGACCCCATTGTCAAAGCAAATACACAGAGCAATTGCAGCAACTAATTATACAACATGGGATTTTCCAATTATTATCCTACAAGCAATATAAATCCAAAAAGAAAAAGATTAAACAATAAAAAACAAAGACAAATAGAGAGTTACCGAGAAGTAATGTGAGGTTTAGCGGAGAAGATAGTGAGAGCTGTAAACTTGTGCTGGGACCGGATCTGATAGTCTCTGAGTTGCTCCGCGAGTTTAGAGCGTGTTATCATTCTTTATTTTGAATTTCTCCTTTCTCCGATCAAAAATTGCCACTAGTTCCAAGATTCTGGAACTGAAATTGCAAAGTTGCAGCTACTCGATTGTGCCCAACTACATGTATGTGTAGAGCGAGATTGGAATTCCAGTTTATGTTAATGATTTGGGGTTGCGATCGAAAAGAAGATGTTTCGATTTTGAACAAGGAGACGGGAGAGAGGGAAAAAGATGAAACGACTCGTCGTCACGGTCCCTAATCAGGTGTTTTGCGGGACTTTAGGTAAGAGTCGATTTGAAAGTGCCTGCTTGTGCGATCCTCCTCCCGACTATCACTTCCGTCCGAAATAAGGCATAGGTTTAACGGCCGCGGTCAGTTATCGATAGTTACCGATTAGCAGCCTACAGTAAATTATCAACAGTATAAATGATAGTGGGATAGGACAGCATTTCGCTTTCTAACAACGTCCTACTAAATTTATAGGTTAGACAAAAACATGGCAAGAATGTAAAAATTCAGTTTGATAAAATAAGAAATTATAAAGTATATCCTATATAGTATATTAAATATAATAAGAACATAAAAATTCAATTTGATAAAATAAAAAGTTATATATTAAATATGGATATAATAAATCAATATAATTTTTTTAATATTTAATTTGAACAAGTAATTTTAAAAAAATTAATTTTTAAACAATGAAAATTTGGTAAAACTCATTGCATTTAAATAATAAAAGTGTGTTCTAATCCTATTCTATTATTATATTTTTTTTCTTTTTCTTAATATAGTATACGTAATTTATTTTTAACAATTTATAGTATAACTTTTAACTTGATTTGTTATAAATTAGACTAAAAATACATAACATAATGAGTAAAAACTAAATAATTATCTTTTGTTATAATAAATACATCTTTAATCGACATATAAAAGATTTTGTAATGCCGACTACTCAATCTCAAAAGATCGGATGGCGGATGCCACATTCAGTATTAGAGGCATCATTTTAACTAATATATAAATAAATCATATTACTAAAATTATGAATTAAAAGTGATTTAGCATTAATATGTTTACCAAGTAATTTTTTTTTATTTGAAAATGATCTGGGAAATTCTTACAAAAAAACTGCAATAGTTTTTCTTAAAAATTAGACTCACAAAAATAAGTAAATGCAAAATATTCCTAATATAAAACCAAATTTGCGTCAAACTTCAATGTTCAACACAACACAAACATCACTTCTATAATATCATAACCATTCAATTACTCAAATCCATCATAATAGTCATCAAATTTAAGGCATTAATATATATATATATATATATATATATATATATATATATATATATATATATATGTCAAGTCTTAAAATTCTAACCATGCATAACTAATTTAGAAAATATTTCTACATTCAATATTAAATATTATCCATCATTAACTCCATTTATATATATACCTAAACATAATATACATCAAACTTACTTTATTTACATAACCCAAATATTAAATTCTCCAATAATAATAATTATATATGTCAAATTCTTAAATATACAAAACTAATTCTATTACTTTCAAAAATAATCCTAGCTCCGATGCTACTCTTGGAGTGTTTAAGCAAAAACCACGGTCTTCTAACCTACGCATGATAAAATCAATGCATTGAGTATAATCTCAATGGTACTCATAAAACATTTACATACCAAGGTTGCAACAACAACATGCTTAAAAATATAAATTTTCAGAAATCATAAAATCATTTGGACATTTAACATATATACACATGCATAACACATAATATCATACCGAACTCACAACTTAATAGCATTTATAAATTGATCATACCATATACTCATTACTTTCATTATTTACTTTACATATAAGCCTGCTTTTCATTTTAAATCCAAATTTCACATTAACATGTTTAAATATTCATTTAATATCATAATCATTTATTCCTAAACCAAGATAAAATAATATTATATAATCTTATTAATTTAATTTTTTTTTTAAAAATATTTTTCTTAAAAAGGCTCGTATACACTTAGAAGAAAATTAAGTAGATAAGATTTTATAAATATATACATAATGGCCTTATATGCCAACATAATCAGAAGGCTTCCAGAGCCTATCATAAATATACGGAGCGCATCCGCTCAAATATAAGGCACTTACGTGCATAGCATATGATCATAGCTTATATAATAATGGCATAAAATGCAGAATATGCTCATTTTATATAATAAATCAAACCACACAGCAAATTCACACCATGTATATTAGAGCCCAAAAACATATCTTTATTTCTTAATTCATAATGGGTAGAGGCAAAATCGTTGTCAACGATATCACCAAACAGGGTTATATCCTTCTTCCAGAACAATATAATCTTTCAATATGGGGTGCCGAACAACGTATTCATTGACAACGGAAAGCAATTCGATTCATTGCATTTTCGCAGCTTTTGCGATAATTGGAAAATCAAGTTGCATTTTACATCAGTAGCACACCCGCAAATAAAAGAGTTAACAGAAGTCACAAACTAAAATATTTTGCAAGGTCTAAAAAAAATATTAAATGTGGAGAAAGGAAATTGGGCAAGCAAATTAAACAATGTATTATGGGTTGACCAAACAACACCAAAGCGAGCAACTAGTGAAACCCCATTTTCCTTAGTTTATGGAACAGAAGAAGTGATTTTGATTGAAATAGGTGCCCCAAGTGTTCATACTATACATTTCAATATGGAAACCAATGATGAACAAATAAGACTTGCCCTCGATCAATTGGAGGAATAAAGAGACCAAGTCGAAATACAAGCAGAAGCGTGCATAACACAAATGATGCGATTCTATAGTAAAAGAATTAAAGAAAGAAGTTTTCAATTTGGAGATTTAGTCTTTAAAAAGACAGAAATTATAAGGGGAGCAGCAAAAGTTAAAAAATTAGGTCCGAATTGGGAAGGACCGTATGAGGTAACATAAAGAATAGGTCGAGCACCTATAGAATTAAGGATGTAAATGACAAAGAGCTGCCATGGAATGCAGAGAACCTACGAAAAAATTATGTGAGATGAATTAGAGAAAAAAAAAGGTTTTTTTTACCTAAGTGTTAGGATCTTAGGAAAATGGAAGTAAATGGGGTAGCTTGGGAGAGCTATGGGAGTAGAATGATCCTAATAAATAGGTTTTTCCTATCTGTTCCCAAAGAAAAATAAAAGAGCAATTGATTATATGAATACCTTATAGATTATTTATAAAATAAAAGAGTAAAATGGCTAAACTGCTCTAGAAATTTGAATAAAATAAATATCGCGAGCCTAAGCAAGCTCGGGATAGAAAGGAGTTGGAGAACTCAAAATCTAAAAGGCCAAATAAAATTCCATTGAAAATGTATGTACATACAGAACACTTAAAAAAAATCTACAATGTCATGTTCGTTCATCCAAATGAGTTGGTCCTTCCTATTCATTAGGATGGAAAGGAGGAACTATAGTTACGTTTTCATCTGGATTAATAAGAGGAATGTCGCTAATAAAATCAAAACTTTTCAATATCAAGTTTGTAATGCAGTAGGTAATTCGCTCTTGAAAATTATCGACTATGTCCATAATTTTATTCAGAGCATCATCGATTTCCTTCTGAGAAGCCTACAAATCTTCTTTGAGTTGATCACATTGCAACTCAGCCTTTAGCTTAGCTTGCTCAAGCTCAGCCTTTTCTTTCTTCGATTAGATATTCCTCGAGCTTATGACCAAAGCTATATCCGTTACCTTCCTATTTTCATTGTTAAGTTGATCCAATTGGTTTTTTAAAGCACAGATCTCCTTACTATGAGTAATGGCGGCATTATCCATCATCTCTTTAGCAGTTTCTACCATCTGGATAGCTTCATTCTTAGACACGTCAAGTTTCGCACAATTACTGCATAATTCCAAGACCCTTTTCTTCATAACTCCAACCTGATGAATAACCTGACAAAAGTAGAGGCAAACATCAAAGATGATATGAAAAGGAGAACAAAAGGAAAATAAAACAAAGGAGACAATAAACTCACATGAAAAATGTTGCAATTCATATGGTCAAAGATTGCATCCTCCATGAAATCATAATAATTCCAATCTTGAGAGAGTAGAGAACGTCCAGCTAAATTCCTGCTCACTGGATTGTGGGAACAAGACACGGAGGGTCCATGAATACCCTTAATATAACTCTCCATATTAGGCCGAATAGGTTTTGACAAAATAGCTTCCTCAAGAGTTCCTTATCTGGTCCTTTTCCTTCGCGTAGTAAGAGGAATGTCATCCTTAGATGGCAGATGAGTAGCATTGGTCTCTCCAGAGGAAATTGTTAGTAATATGGCAATTTCCTCTAAATGTCCGGGCTTACCTCTTGATCAAGAATTATAGGCTGAATAAGATTAGGAGTAGCAGTAGTTTCACTTGATTACCTGTTTAGTGCAGGCATTGGCTGATCATTTTCACCATCTTCATCCCTCAGTACCAAACCACTTGCTCTCTTTGATTGAGAAGTCGCTTTGTTTTCTCTCATTTTTCTTCTTTTCTCTTCCAGTCTTTTAGCAAGATCGCTACCAACCATATCATTCAAATAAAGCAAAATGTTAAAACTATTTCGATGAAAGCCCACAAAAGGGCCAAAGCACAACAAGCCTACCCATCATAAAAAAATTTCCCGTTTATTAAAAAAAATCACATTAACTCAGTTAGGAAATGCAAAAAAATAAAAGCTAAAAACATACCTTTTGTTTTTCCATTTTCCCGAATGGGTAGAAGGATGCTCCAGTGCAAGGAGATGAAGAAGGTGAATGGGTCTAAGGGCATATTTGGAAAGAGCTTCAATACTAGCTCTTTCCCTTTATGTAAGCGGATGATCCTCCCTGAATGAGGAAATGGATTGGGACTAAGAGGTGTTCACCTTAAAGTCTTGCGGGCTTTTCACTGTGAAGAATTTTTCCTTCCATCTTCCCTCTAAAGAAGCGGTCAATCCATAAAAAATAAAGAGGCCACCATGGGTGAAAAGGTGAGGATGATCTTCTCTCTCCCGAATTGACAAAGCATATAGCCCATTAACAATAAAAGGGGAAAACTCCAAGTTAGATTTTCGAGCCAGGAGGAAGAGTCCTAGCACAATCCTAATGCTATTTAGAGCGAGTTGTGATACAGTGATTCCAAGTTGGTTTAGATAGTCGCCCAACTCCAGTTGGAGTGGTAATCGAACGCTTGCCCTCAAATCTTCTTCATATAAAATAAAAAAGTTGGGGCTTTGCTTAGTATTAGCCCAAACATCCTCACCCATAGCTAAAAGCTCAAATTCAGTAGGGATGACATACTTAACTAGAAACCTCTCCATGTCTTCATGACCAAACAGAGAACGTAATTGTGCTACTCTATTATGTTTCTTTGTAATAGATTTTTTTCCTTTTTATAGGTTCTTTACTTTTTGGTGAAGGATGGGTTCACTTGTTTATGTAATGAGAAGCCTCACTTTCCTTAATCATAATGCCGGTAGCTTGAACTCTTCTAGAAGCTTCTTTAGCAGCTTCCATGGCGCTAAAGTGCGGTTTGAAGGAAAATCGCTAGTTTTGGTGATTTCAGAGCTTGAAGACGAAGAGCTAGAAGTCTCTATGGAAATGCTTTCGCCTTTGCCCTTGTTGGAAGGGGGAGTGGTCTCCATAGGATAGTAATAATGGGAATACAAAATTAAAACAAAAAGAAATTAAAAGGAAAGAAATTTTTAATTACCTCTTTGTAGGAGAATTTACAGAAAAGGGCACTAAGAAAATTTCAAGACTGATGGGATTCGAAGCTTTAATTTATAGACGCCTGAGAATGGGAGATGATGCAACAAAGGTTGTAACACCGGTAAATTGAATGGTCGCTCCTTAATGAAGTGTTCAGAAGGCGCGCCGTTTCAGGAGACATTAATAAGGCCAAAAGTCACATCCATTAAAGATAAGATGCAAACTAATAATGGGCTGACACTTAGGGCTTACATGGAAGTTTAAGTAAATACCTGATTGATTCATTGGAAAAAAAAAATCCGAGCACAAAAAAGAGTAAGAGTCAAAACAAGAAAAAGTCGAACATAAATGATTCAACATACTTTTTTTTTGGGGGGGGGGGGGGGGGGACTTTTGTTAA
>CANUEP010017912.1:0-33381 GCA_947857235.1 Jatropha podagrica | reverse complement strand
ATATATATATATAGAATCATTCCTAACAAACATGCTGAGCTGTCTCAATCCCTTCCTTGCTGCACACCGCTCCCCTTCGTTGCTGATTTATTCCTTCTATAATAAACCAAAAACGGTTTTGCACTTGATGACGTGGCATTCCTATCAGAATAACAGGTTTGTGTTTCAGACAGAACCAACTCAACCTGCATTAACTGGATCAAACTTAATTAGGCAAGTTCCTCAACTAACTGTTAGATGGTGTTTGATTTAATCATTTTTGGGTAAATACATCTGGGTTCCTAAATTATATCCTAATTAACATTTTCATCCCCCTACTTTGGAGAAATAACTATGATGTCCTAACTTTTGCTTCTGCCAAATCGTCAGGGCCTCCAGTCCACAAAGGTCCTTTTAGTTAGGGACCCAACATTGAGACAGAAACAAAGGTTAGAGATGCCATAGCTATTTCTCAAAAGTAGAGAAAACGAAGTCTTAGTTAGGATATAATTTAGGGACCTAAATATATTTTACCCTTAATTTTTTGGCTAAAGGTGGGTCTGGTAGGAGTTCGATATGAGCATGGCCCAACCTGGTTTTGAAAAGCACTAGTGTGTCATTTTGCTCCTGCTTTCTCAGTGGACTTGAGTTATAAGAACATGCGTATCCAATGGTGAGAAATATATGGGTTTAGCAAAATTCAATTCAGATTGCACTGCGCATAGACTGGTGTATAACTACATAAACTCTTAATAATGACAGGGAACACCTTTGCCCCTTTAAGCATTTTGGGAAGTTATGATAAAAAGTAATAGGACCTTTGATGAAGAGGTGAAAATGGGTGTTTATGCATGGATCAATAACTTTTCATTTTTGGTTTTTGGGAATGTGCTAGTATTGATCATCCTGCTCTGTTGGGAGGCGTAGATTTCATATCTCCTATCTATCAGCATGGATGAGAGAAGATAGAATGGAAGGATCCCCTTAATTGTCTAAATGTAAAAGAATCTACAGCTATAGTCCATGGTGTATCAAATTAGTTTTTTTATTAATGCAAATTCAAGCAGTTCAGTTTTCAATTTGAAATGAAAAAGGATTCTCTATTGATGGCAATTGATTCTGTTAAGCAAGGTAAAGCTCATTTAAATCAATTTAAAGGCCCAAAAGTTTATGCCCCTACTCTTATAAGAGTATACTAACTACGTCAACTAATTAGCTAATCCTTGTGACTAATTAAATGCTGTTACTGTATAGATAGACGCTTGGTTCATTTTTCTCTTAACTTACTGATATTATTTCTATAACTTCATCTTTTATTTAGAAATTAAACTGTACTATTTTCAATGCTGTTAGTTTATGAGAATATTATGTTAATGTTTATCGTATATTGCACTTTTCAGATGGGTAATAAGGGTGCTTTTATTCGATTTGAAGCCCCTGAGTTGAAGCCAAATATAGTAACTTTCTCAGCAGTGGTCAGTAGTTTCTTACTCTCAACAAATTCTTTTTTCGTTGTCGCTTTTTCTCCTTTTGGGAGAGGGGTTGGTTCGATTTTAAAAAATTCATAGGTTTGTGGGATGTGCAAATGATGTGAATTTTCGTTTTTCTTCTCTTTTCAATTCAATTTGTAGCCTCATCCCGACGTTAAGCCAATGGCATATGCGAACAATTTCCTCCGAATGTTCTCGTAGTTAGTACACCTGACTGGAATCGCCCAATCTTGTATTATTCTTTGCCATAAGATATACTCTACTGCCAAATTGCAAGTTGTTTCAGAAGGCAGCTGGAGATGACTGGGTAGGCATCGACAAATTCAGCATTGTAAGTTTGTGATATTCTTTGAGCAACTCCTATTTCCCAGAGATCAATGTTAATTTTTTGTTCCAAGCTCAGTCTAGGAGGTCCAAAAGCAAACTGGCATGAATGTTTGTGCCTCTGTAAAATTTGACATTCCTCTGTTATTTAGTTCATTGTCTTTATGTTTATTTACTCTTCAAACTTATGTTTGTTGAATAGACCAGACCTTGTATGGCTTATGTCAACAATGTAGTTTTTGATTGGTTGGCAGTGATGGATTTTCCTAGTGATTATTACCATGTGAATAAGGAAATAAATGAAAACGAACTCTAATATATATATATATATATATATCTGAAGATTTCTATTTTGAAATTTAATTATATGGTTTTTCAATTTTGCAGATCATTCTGTTAGATTCAGTATAAGCAGTTTGATGGCGATGTATCATAATCTTTCTTATTTTTCTTTTTTATCTATCCTAATTATTTTTCTTTTATGTAATATGCTTGTTTCTCAAGTAAATCTTGACATAAACAAAGTTAAAATATCAATTTTTAATCTTTTACTCATATTTAATCAATTGCCTTGATTAGTGGATTATAACTATCGTTTGATTAATTTCAATAGAAAAATTAATATGAATTATTTAATTTAA
Source organism: Jatropha podagrica (assembly GCA_947857235.1). NCBI lineage: Eukaryota > Viridiplantae > Streptophyta > Magnoliopsida > Malpighiales > Euphorbiaceae > Jatropha > Jatropha podagrica. The sequence continues at coordinate 30,947 of CANUEP010017912.1, read as the reverse complement.
TAGAATATTAATAGAAAGATATGTTTGGAAAAAAATAAAGCAAAAATTATAATTTGATGATACTAACTAAAATTTATTAACTTGCGTGCAAATCAAATGGGGACTAATTATAAGACGAAGGGGTAATTCAAAATTCTAAAAATAAAGGGTTGTGATTATTGTGTGTATTCGCGTACTTTTCTCTCTGATGTTAGAGAGTTTCTTCTTCTTGTTTCAGTTAAAACAAGTTTCTCTTCTCTGCTTAGGGTAAATCTGGAGGAAGGGAATCATCATTTGGAGTATATTGAAGAAGATACAAATGCAAAACAACAAGATGATGGAATTGATTGAAAACACTGTGTAGTACGATGGCTATTGACCGATAAATCCATAAATTTCATGGCTTTTAAATAGACAATGGTAAGTGTGTGGCGGTCAGTAAAGGGTTGGTCCCATTATCAAGGAACTGGGTAAAAATGCTTATATTATGAACTAGATGTAGAGTGAGTCATTAAGAGAGGTCCATGGAGCATTCCTTAGAACCCTTTACTTGTAAAAAAACTGAAACCAAATGACAAACTTAGGGAGGTGAAGTTGATGAAGTTAGATCTTTAGGTACATACACAATTTAATTAATGGATTTATTTGGAAAAGGCCGGTCGTGATGTGGGTCATTTCATTGGTGAATCTATTGAAGTTTATCGAATAAACTTCACTGGATTATAGTGTGATTGTATGAAATCAAAGTCAGTATCAATATTTGTAAGCCTTTGAAATGTCAAATGCAAGTTAAGAAGCCGGAGGGAGAATGGTTTTGGATTTTGTTATTTTTATGGCATCATTGGGCATTCTGATTGTTTCTACAGTTAATTGTTCTATTTACCACGTATTCCTCATGAACGTTTTTCATATGGTCTAAGATTGAAAGTTAATCAGAAAACACTTCAAATTAGTATATGATGGTTGTGATGGGAAAGTGAGTTATGGTGGTTTAAGGTTGGATAATCAGGCTCGAAACAAAGAAGATATGGATGGAGCGGATATGATGGGATTTGATGATCATCCCAATCCTATCCTACAACTTCAGCAAGTGAATATGGTAATTGTTAAGGTGGGAGAATCTTTTGGCATAAATTATATGCATGGCAATGATGTAATAGATGTTATTAATACGTCACCTCTTGAGGAAGATACTATAGGTTTAATTGTCATTCACCCTAGACATAGGATAAATAGTGTATTTGAAGTGCATACAACAATAATGAAGCATGATGTGGTTCCAACTATATTGGAGGATAATAAAAACTTGAATTTAGCAGGTACTAGCTCTCAGGCTCGCCTATGCCTTTGAGTACATTAAGTTGGAACTCTCGTGGGTTGGAACCCACGCACAGTTTGGATCTTACGAGACTTTATTCAAGAAAAGTGGCCCAAATTTATTTTTTAAGGAAAAATTATAGTATAATCCTGATATTTGTGATTTACGAAATATAACTAGTCTGTCTCTATCTTTTTAAAATATATCAATTTATTCCTATGATTTGCTTCCACTATATTATTAGGTCTTTCTATCCATTTTTTGCATTTTTTTTGTTAAGTCAACGAGAAAACACATAAATCAAAAGAGAGATGCTAAAATATTATACTAAAAAAACTACAGTACGGTCTCTATAGTTTGAAAAATACAACTAGTTTGTCCTCGTATTTTTAACAAGTAAAAGGGGTATTTTCATCATTTCATAAGGTATTTAGTGAAAAAAATATAAAAATTGGATAGAAGGACCTTATGGTTTGACAAAAATAAAATATAAAAATATTTTAATCTATTTTAAAAAAAACAATAATAGACTAGTTGTATTTCGTAAACTACAGGGATCGTACTATAATTTTTTTTTAATGGAAAACATGATTTTAAAATAACAAAATTTTCAATTAAAGGATTGATTAGGGTTTACAGGCTCTTTTGTTATGGATCCCGTGGGACATAGTGGTGGTGTTGCTTTACTTTGGAAAAATGTTAGTTCGGTTCGTTTAATCATTTGTTCTCCATGCCATATAAATGTTGAAATGAGTAGTGAAAGTATAGCAAATTGACGGCTAAATTGATTCTATAGGCTCTAGGGAGAATTTACGTCGCAAAGTTAGAACTTGTTACGTTCTTTGAAGATTAAAATGTCTCTTCCATGGATGGTCATTGGTGACTTTAATGACATCCTTTATGCTTTCGAGAAAGAGAGTAGTGTACCACAACTATAATGGTTAATGGAGAGTTTCTAATATGCTTGGAATGATTTTGAACTTTTAGATATGGGCTATATGGGATCAACCTACACAGGTGAAAATAGATGCGATGGAGAGGGGTTAGTTCGTGAAATGCTTGATCGAACAATTATCTTGCTTGCTTAGAATCAATTATTTTATAATGCCTCTTTGAATGTGATGCAAGCTGCTAATTTGGATCAGGAACCCATTTACTTCTCTGGGTATTGCAGCAACTCGTTACATTCTCCGCCATTTCGAATTTGAGAACTCTTGGATAAAAGAGACTGATTGTGAGCAAGTCCTTCTTCATGGCTAATTGTTGATTAGTCTGAGGAATTTGATGTTCAGGTACTCATTTGTTATAAAAATCATAGAGAATGGTCTGTGAATTTTCTTAAAGAATTCGAAGAACATCTCAAAGAATGCAAACGTAAGCTACATTAGCTTCAACGACACTCTTTGGGTTCTCAGTCAGATCAAATTCATCAAATGGAGGAGAAATATGGTGATTCGCTTCATCAACGAGAGTTATTTTAAGATCAGAGATCAAAACAACATTGGTTGTTTGGCAATGATGCAAATACGAAATATTTTCATATGCTGCTTCATGTAGAAGAACTAAAATAAATATTAAAAGGTTGAAAATTCACCGAGTGAATTGGTTGATTGGGAGAATGGAATGCCTCAACTGCTTATTGATTTTTATACTAATTTGTTTCATTCTGTGTCAAGTGATGTTTAACAAAACAAGAATATTGTGCAAAAAACTTGTGTTCCCTTGCTTTCATTCTGTGTATATATAATAATGGTGCAACATATGATATCCTTTAATTACAACATATAATATCCCTTAATTACAATAAATCAATTCTCCAATCACATCCCCAAATTACAACAAATCTTATTAAATGAAATCATATATTTACAACAATCATAATCTTGACAGCTAGTGTTGACATCACCTCTCAAATTGAGGCTAGGGAATCAAGCAGCATCAATTTGTTTATTAAAAACTGATGTGGAGCAGCTGGGAGAGGCTTGGTGAGGATATCTACAATCTATTGATTTGTCGAAATATGTGGAAGAGTAATAAAATCATTATCAAAAGATTCCTAGATTGAATGACAATGTGTTAAGTACGTTCATGATAGACATGATTGGCTACAATCTGAATAGCACTAGTATTGTCAACATGAAGAAGAGTGGGATCAGACTGTTCAAAACCCAATTCTGAAAGCAAACCATGTAACCATGTAATTTCTGAACATGTAGCAGACATGGCCTGATATTCCACTTCAATTGAAGACTTGGAGACTCTGTCTTATTTTTTACATTTCCAAGAAATCACAACCTCACCTAAGTATAGACATCATCTGGTTGTAGAATGACATCTATCAGGACATCCCACACAATTCGAGTCACTGTAAGCAATAAGAGCAAGGAAAGAACCAACGGGAAAAAAAAGATGACGGTAGGGAGTATCATAAAGATAGTGTATAATGTGCTTTAAAGCAGCCATATGTAAGTGCTTTGGGGATGCCATGAACTGAATCATCAAATTGACAACAAAAGATATACCGGGTCTTGTAATTGTCAAGTAAACAAGGCTCCCAACTAGTCGTCGATATAACGTGCAATCTAAAAGAAGTTCACCTCCTCGTTGTGAAATTTTACATTGGTTTGCATGGGAGTATCAAGTGGTGTAGTGTTTTGCAATCTTATTAATTGGATTATGTCATTGATGTACTTGTGTTGATTAACAAAAATTCCTTTGTTTCTTCTGTAAACTTCTAGTCCTAAAAAATAAGTAAGAGACCCTAGATCTTTCATATCGAAAGAAGCAAGTAAAGATGTTTTCAGTTCCTTAAGGCTACCAGGGTCACTACTAGTGATTAAAATATCATCCACATACACAAGTAATAGAACTATGCCCTGAGAAGTCTTGTGCAAAAACAGTGAAGGATCATACTGACTTGGTTGGAATGATATATCAAGCAGAGTTTGGTGAAATTTTGAAAACCAAGCCTGAGGAGCTTGTTTCAACCTGTATAAAGAGCATTTAGATGACATACCTCATTAGGACCAATTTTTAAACCCAATGGTGGACGCATATAAACATTCTCTTTAAGATCCCCATGAATAAATGCATTTTTAACATCCATTTGATGAATAGGCCAATCTTGAGAACTTACAATAACTAAGATTGTGTGAACTGTAGTCATTTTGATAATTGGGGCAAATGTTTCCTCGTAATCAATCCCATATTCTTATCGATTTCTAAGAGCTACCAAGCGAGCTTTACAATGGTCAAATGATCCATCAGATTTTAGTTTAACAATAAAAACCCATTTACAACCAATGAGAGTAATATCAATTGGACATATTTCAAGTTGCCAAGTGTAATTTAGTTTGAGAGCATCAAGTTCCTCTTGAATGGCTTGTTTCCAATAATCATATTTGATAGCTTTCGAGTGTGATTATCAAATCTATCAAGAGAATAACCATACCTTTTTGGAGCTTTGAGACATTAGTAGACCTTCTGAATGGTGGAGGTGCAATGTTAGGGACTGGTGGCGAAGGAGACTCAGAAAGAGTACTTATTTCAGAAGCATTAGGAAGAGAGAGCTCAATACTAGGTTGTTGGTTTTGCTTATCTTCCCTACTTCATCTTATGTAAATAATACCAAGTTGAAAATGTGTAATTAGAACAAAAGTGTTTGTGGGAGAATGATGGATTGATCCTCAAAGGATAGAAAAAGAGAATAATACGAGTCATTGGAAATGATAGCAGAAGAAGGATAAAAATTCTAGTGATCAAGAAAAATAATATTACAAGAAGTATGAATCTGTTGAGTGGTAGGATAAAAACACATAAATCCCATTTGATTTGATGCATGCCCAAGGAAAGCACGTTTTAGCAATTATGAAGAAAGTTTAATGCATTCTTGAGGAGGAAGAAAAACAAAACATACATATCTAAAAGGATGTAAATGGTTATAATTAGGTGGGTTTAGATGGAGGAGAAAACACGACATTTGATTATTGAGTGTATGTGAAGGAAGACGATTTATCAAATGGACTGCAATAGATAAAGCTTCAACCCAAAACTTTGGTAGAACAAATGATTCAATGAGTAAGGATTGCATCACATTAAGAAGATGGCAATTATTGTGCTTGACAACACCATTTTTTTCATGGAGTATATGAAAAACTTCTTTGAGAGAGAATACCCTTTGTTTGAGGGAAGGCTTGAAACTATTGATACATGTATTGTCCACCATAATCTAAATGTAAAATTTTGATAGTTTTGAAATATTGATTTTTTACCAAGGCTAAGAATTTTTTGGAAAGCGCAAAAAACTTCAAATTTGTAGTGCAAAAAATAAATCTAAGTGAAATGGCTGTAATCATCAATAAAGGTTACAAAATATTTGTATTGAGCATGAGAAATAATAGGTGAAATTCTACAAACATCACTGTGGATTAAATCAAAACAATGAGATGCATGAGTGCATGAAAAGGAAAAGATAAAGTTTTTCTTTTACCCATTTTGCAACTAGAACAGTCAAAATTGACATTTTTAGAAAGAATTTTATTACCAACACACCATATATTAACATAGATAAAGCTTCCTATCATTTCGGTGGCCTAATTTCATATGCCAAAACTTATATTCATGCCAAACAGAAGTGGTAAATAATAAACACACATTTTTAAGCATGGTTGGTTAATTAAGATTGAGAGGGAAAAGTCCGCTCCATTGAGGTCCCTTTGACACTGTTTTCCTTGTCACCGCCTCTTACACAACACAACCAGAAGGAAAAAAAGTAACTTGGTATTTATTCTCAACCATTTGTCCAATTGATAATAGATTAGCAGTGACATCAGGAGTAATACAGGCATTTTTCGTGGATGGAGAGGGAGAAATATCACCAGTAGTAATAATAGGAATATGATTCTCGCTAGCAGTCTCAATTTTCAAGTTTCCATCATATTTTTTAACATTATGAAGATAACCAAATGATGGAGTCATGTGATTTGAAGCTGCCAAGTCAAAACACTAGATTTTATAGAAGAGTTTATTTTACAAATAATGCCAAGTGTAAAAAGAACTGAAAGAACTATTTATTTAACACTCTCTAGATTTAGTGATGGATCTACTTGTTGAGGAATAATAAATTCCGTTGACTCAGTCACAACATTAGCTATTGAGGCATTGAAAGCATAAGGATTACAATTTTGTGGACGCTTTCTACATTTAAAAATAATACGTCCTTTAATTTTGCAATATTTGCAAAATTTTTGGGAACATTGACTTGCAAAATGGCCAAATCCCTTGCAACATGGTTGAATCCCTTGCAACTGTAGCTTAAACGATAGTCATGTTTCATGGTTTTCCTTGTGCAGCATATGTAACATTGGGAACATTAGTAGAATTCCCTTGTTGCTCTAAGATATTTTGCGTCATATGACATTGCTTTTCCCTGAGTAGTTCATTTCAAACAACCATCCAACAATGGAGGAGTCCTACGCAACAAATTCGATCTAATAACCTCAAATTTAGGTCCAAGTTTCATAAAAAAATTAATCTCTTTGACTGGTTTTATGTACTATTTCAACGGCTTTTAAAGATGCATAAGGAATAGAAGTATAAATAATGTTAGTATACTCGTTCCATAATGTAACAAAACCTGTGTAATACTCCTAGATCGATATATTTCCTTGTATGTAATTTGACATGTCGTCTTTAAGTTGAAACTGCCGGGCGAAACTGTTTTGATCATACACTTTCTTAAGATGATCCCCATTGCTTTTGTTGTCTTGCACGGTCTTAGATTGACAACAATGAAAGGATCCATTGTTTGAAGCAACCAACTTTTCACACGAGCATCTTTCATATGCCACTCAACAGCTTTGGTCTAATTGTTAGGTTTGTTATCTATGCTATCCACAATCCCCCATAATTTTTTTCTTTGAACATAAATTTGGAACTGGAATTCCCAAGCAAAAATAATTTTTGCCTGAAAATTTTATACAAGCAATCTTTGATTTTTTCCATGACTAGAAAGCCAAGAAAAGTGCCAAAATATCTCACTAATACCATAACAAAAAGACTTCGTGGATAATATGCCTAACTAAGCGCTGATACCATGACAAAGATTTCGAACAAAAAGAAAAACAAGAATAGAAAACTTGTGTTCCTACGCTTTCATACCGTAACCAAGAATTCAAACAGAAAGAAAAACAAGAATAGAAAAATAAAATGCCCAACTAGGCTCTAATACCATAACAAAACAAGAATATTGTGTAGAAAACTTGTGTTCCTTGGCTTTCATTTCATATGTATATATAATAATGGTACTATAAATGACATCCTTTAATTACAACATATAATATACCTTAATTACAGTAAATCAATTCTCCAATTACATCCCTAAATTACAATAAATCATATTAGATGAAATTATACATTTACAACAATCATAATCTTGACAACTAGTGTAGACAATGTTGATCTTATTATTAATTGTGTCGACTCAAAAGCTTAGTTGCTCAAAATCAGCTATTGATGGCCCCTTATTCTCAAGAAGAAGTAAAATTCGCTCTCTTTTCCATGTACCCACATAAATCTCTTGTGCTCGATGGATTGAATTTTGGATTTTTTTTTTTTTAGTCATATTGGAATATTGTAGGAGTAGATTTTTATGATGCTTGCCTAAATTGCCTGAATAATAATGAAGGCGTACTTGGGTCTAATCGTACTAATATTATTCTTATTCCAAAGAAGCAAAATTCAAAGAGTTACTGATTTAAGACCTATCTCAATACGTAAAATAGTATGTTAGATTTATGTGTAAAATGATAGCCAATTAGTCGAATTTACTCTTACCCTTAGTTATTGATGACTCGCAGAGTGCTTTTATTCCATGAAGGCTAATCATGGATAATATTATTATTACTTTTGTGCTTTTCCACACTTTGAAAAGAAAAATACAATGCAAGGTGGGTTTTTTTACAATGAAAATTGGATACGAGTAAGGCATATGATCGAGTGGAGTGGTATTTTTTGGAGGCTAAAATGTTGAAGTCGAGATTTTATGAAACACGGACTTCAAAAGTTATAGGTATTGTCTTTTTGGTGGAGTATTATAAAGCTTAAGGAGGAGAAGAGTATGATCCAATTATCCCTTAATGGGGTTTGAGGCAAGGTGACCCACTCTCACCATAGTTGTCTATTATTTGTGTGTAGGCTCTCTCTTTCATTTTACATAAAATGTCAAGTTGCTGGTCATCTCCATGGTGCTAAGGTTATTAACACAGCCCTTTAGTTTCACACTTGTTCTTTGCGAATGACTGCTTGTTCTTTGTATAAGCTAATGTTCTTGAAGCTACCCACTTAAAGCATTATTTATCTTTATATGCAAATGATTCTGGTCAATCTATTAATTACAAAAAATTAGTCATCATTTTCGCTCTGAATGTTGCAGCTAAGCTTGAATTTAATTTATGAAAATCTAGGAGTTCAACAGGTCGATTATCATAGTAGCTATCTTAAAATGCCCTCCATCATTGCACGAGATAAAACATAAATTTTTCTAGTACATTATGGATAAGGTAGCTGAATGGATTCTGATTTGGCAATTGAAAATTTTTTCCGAAGTAGGAAAGGATATTTTGATAAGATTTATAATAGAAACTGTACCAAACTATCCCATGTCACTTTTTCTTTTCCCTTTAGGTACATAAGATATAATGGAAAAGATGTTCATTGCCTTTACTAGTCAAGTGGTGTAAACTCAAGCCCTAGGATCAAATGGTAGAGATGGGATAATGTATGTGCATTGAAAGTTCAAGGAGGAGTGACTTTTCCAAAGTTGCAGCAGTTTAATATGGCCTTACTATCAAAGCAAGGTTGGCAAATCATGCAAACTTCACAATCATAAGTAGCTACAATTTAAAAGCAAGGTCCTTCCTAGATACAAATTTTTTTAACTTTGAGTTAGGTCATAATCGGTCATATCTTTGGTGGAATATTTAGACTTCTCGATATATCTTACAATGCGGATGTCCTAAGTGAATTGGGGATGGAAAAAAAACCATTCTTGCTTTTTATTGAGGATTAGTTGTAAATAGAGTTCTATTAGGAGTTAGATTCCTAATAGGTTTATAGTATCTTGTGTATGTATATATATGTGACCCTATTGATGAAATACTATAGATTTTTTTGCCACATTAAATTACGTGGTATCAGAGCCTTCTAGTAAAAAAAATTCTTGAAACTTCAATTGCTAGATGCTGCTGCCACCCTACGACATCTTCGTAGGGTTAGTGTTTTGTCTCATCGCCCATTTCAAGACATCTTCAAGTTGCCAATGGGGGTTTTCCCGAAATTGGATCATCGAATTCTCTGCGCATGAGCCCCATGTTCCTGAAGAAGTTTTCTGCTACAGTACCACACGCCAGCGCTTTTGGCTATTTTCTGTGAACAAAATCTATCTTCTAGCTTCAATTCCAAGTTAGCAGTTTACTCAGGTGGTTGTTTTTCATATCTTATGAAGTTTTGATAGGGGATTTTTAGTTTTGTCAAAATTACTTTGGCTTTTCAGGTTACTATTCTTTTAGTGCCTCTGTTTTTTAAGTTGCTGGTGGGGTGTTTAGTTTTTATTATTAATGAGTACTGAACCTAAAGATACTAAAGCTAATATTACTGAATTGATTCTTACAATGAATAAAAATACAGAACATAAATTGAAAGGGGCAAATTATTCAGATTGGAGTAAGACAATTATAATTTATTTAAGGAGTGTTGAAAAAGATGATCATGTAACTGATGATCCACCAACTAGTGACAGTAGGCAAAGTTAGCTAAGGGAAGATGCTAAGTTATTTTTAATGATTTAGAATTATATTGATAGTGGCGTGGTTGGGTTAATTAATCATTGTGAGTTTGTTAAAGAATTAATGGAATATCTTGAATTTGTGTACTTGAGAAAAGGTAATTTGTCTCGTATGTATGAAGTCTGCAAAGGTTTTTATAGGGCCGACTAGTAAGATTTTCCCCTTATAACTTATTTCATGAAATTTAAGAAGATTTATGAGGAACTTAATGTTTTATTGCCTTTTAGCCTCGATGTTAAGGTTCAACCGACTCGGTGAGAACAAATGACTATGATGTGTTTTCTTGTAGGTCTTGCTCTAAGTTTTTAAACTGCCAAATCATAGGTTCTTTCAGGCAGTGACATTACCTCTCTTCAGGAAACTTTCTCTAGATTATTGCATACTGAAGGCTCTCATACCCCTTCCCCTTCTGAAAATAGTGCCCTTATAAGTCGTAATCAAGTAGCTAGGCCGCCAAGAAATAGAGGAAGAGGAGGACATAACTGTAGTAATGGAGCAGTTAATCGAGAGAGAGCATCATTATCTGCCATTATTGCCATGAACCTAGTCATACTAAATGGTATTGCAAGAAATTACTAAATAAGCTGCTAAGGGCAAATATGACCACTCAAGATTCTGCAACTGTTTCTTCTGCCAACACTGTAACAATTTCTACTGTGGAGTATGCTGAGCTCTCTAGATACCATTCTTCTAAGTTTGTTGATTTCTCGATTGTTGTTGCTGCCAATTCAGGTACTCCTAATACATGTCTTATGTCTACCTCATCAGAGTGGGTCATTGATTCTGGTTGCACAGATCACATGATAGGTAACCCTAGTCTCCTATCCTCATTAAAAGAACCTAAACAATTTAATCGTCATGTTACTCTGGCTAATGGGTCCACATCTTCTGTTAAGTGTATTGACACTACTAATCCCGTCCCATTTCTTCCATTGTCTTCTGTTTTTTATTTACCTCTTTTTTCATTTAATCTATTGTCTGTTAGCAAATTTACTGGTATATTAAATTGTTGTGTTAAATTTTATCGTACCTATTGTGTGTTTCAGGATCTTTTGATGAAGTAAATTATTGGTAGACGATGTGAGTTTAATGGCCTTTATCTTCTTGATGAACAAGTTTCGTTATCTCTTGCTTGTGCTGGTGCTCTATCTCCTTTTGAGATTCATTGTCATTTGGGTCATCCTTCATTGTCTACTTTAAAGAAGTTGTGTCCGCAATTTCAATCTTTATCAGTTTTAGAATGTGAATCTTGTCAATTTGTCAAACATCATCGCTTACCTTTAGTTTCTCGAGTCAATAAACGGGTTTCATCCCCTTTTGAGTTAGTTCATTCAAATCTTTGGGGTCCATGTCCTATTATTTCTCAAACTAACTTTAAGTATTTCGTTACATTTGTCGATGATTATTGTCGGGTTACTTGGTTATTTTTAATGAAAACTTGTTATGATATATTCTTTATTTTTTATTCTTTCTATGCTAAGATTAAAACTCAATTTAATACCTATGTTCGCATATTGTAAAGTGATAATCCTAACTGTCTAGTTTCTTCCAATCTTATATGTCACAAAACGGTATTCTCCATCACATTTCTTGTGTTGATACTCCTTCTCAAAATAAGGTTGTCGAAAGAAAAAATAGACATCTTCTTAAGGTTACTAGGGCACTTCTATTCTAAATGAAGGTCCCTAAATATTTTTGGGCTGATGTTGTTTCTACTACATATTTTTTTATCAATCATATGCCTTCTTCTGTGCTCATATGCCTTCTTTTGTGCTTAATGGTGAAATTCCTTATAATGTGTTATTTCCTTCTAAGCTTCTATTTCCCATTGAACCTCATATTTTTAGTTGTACTTGTTTTGTTCGTGATGTTTGTCCAAAAGTTTCCAAATTAGATCCAAAGTCCCCTCGTTGTATTTTCTTGGGTATTTTCAGCGTAAAAAAGGATATCATTGTTTCTCTCCTGATCTTAATCATAATCTTGTTTCTGTAGATGTCACATTCTTTGAGACTACTCCATTTTTTCCTTCTTCTTCTCTATATAAGAGTCAAGGGGAGGATGATGAGCTTGTAGTCTACACTATCCAGCACCTTCCTCGCTCTCCTGCTCTTGCTCCTGCTGCTATTCTTGCTCCTGCACCAACATTTGCTCACCCTCATTTTGAACAGGTTTATTCCAGAAGACCAGAGACTCTTGACTCACTTCCCCCACCTACCGCTTCAACAGAAGATCTGGTTCGCTCTACTTAACTTGAAACTGTGCCATCCACTCCTCAATCCGACCTTGACCTTCCCATTGCTCTTCAAAAAGGTAAACGTAAGTGTACCTATCGTATTTCTTCTTTTGTCCATTATAATCATCTTTTTGTTATATCTCATTGTTTAGTAAGTAACCTAGACTCTATTTCTACTCCTAAAATTGTTGTTCAAGCTATGTCCCATCCTGGTTGGTATGCAGCAATGAAAGAGGAGATGGTTGCCTTAGAAACTAATGGTACATGGGATCTTATGTCTCTCCCGGTAGATAAGAAAGCTATTGGTTGTAAGTGAACTTTTACCGTTAAAGTGAATCCTGATGCGTCCGTTGCTCGTCTTAAGGCTCGCATAGTTACTAAGGGCTATTCTCATATTTATGGCCTCGATTACTCTGACACTTTTTCTCCTATTACCAAGTTGTCTTCTATTCGTTTGTTTATTTCTTTAGTAGCTACTTTTGTTTGGCCTTTACATCAACTGGATGCTAAGAATGCTTTTCTTAACAAACCAACTCGGCAAAGAGATTTTCTCAAATCTCTATAAATGGATGCTCTCTCTTCATATAGAAAAAAAGCCTCAAATCTCTGTCAAACTCAAGACTATAAAAAGTCTCTCCCAAGTCTAAAGGATCAAAATTCTTTTAACTCCAATTCAAGATTAAATCTCTTCGATCTTGGAATTTCAAAGTTTGTTCTACATCAATTCGACATCAAGTCTGTTCAACGATTGAATCATATTCAAATTCAAGTCATTTCGACCCTTGAATCGAAAAGAAGCATCAATAGATAATCTTCTTTATATTAGGAGATACCACGTAGAGATTCTATCCACTTACTTCTCTATAAATATAATTTGTATTTTTATATTTTATTTTTTAATTTTCAGGAACAAAGTTTACACCTATAAATATTTAATTTAAACAAGTAATAAAGTTTATCATATCATATTTGTTATTAAATTACATTTATTTAATTTTTTATTATTTTTTTAATTTACTATAGTAAAATAAACGTAATTATTTTTAATAATTTATAATCTATATAATTTTTAATTTTATTGATTATGAATTAATTTAAAAATAAATATTATAACTAGTAAAAGCTATTTAATAAGAAATTACTATTTTAATTATAATAAATACACTTTTTTAATTGCCATATTAAAAAAATAAAAAATATTAATTAATAATAAAAGCTATTTTATTGCATAAGAACTTAACTAGCTTATTACATAAGAAATTTTTTAAACATTATTTCCTCCATATATGCACGCTTCAAAATGTTACTTTGTGTTACTTGTATTTTTTATTTTTATATTTTTATTCCTTTATCTTACTTATTTTTTTTCATTTCTATCTTTATTAATAGTGATTTATGTGAATTAATTTTTTTTTAACCGTCGCTGATGTTTTAACTTGCTTATTTACATGTTAAAAGCTTTCAAAAATTGAATTTATTTAATAAATTAGAGTTTTTTTTATAACTTCATATAATTAGATTTATTTCATTTAATAAATTATTTATAAAACTTATTTTTTTATTAGAAAAAAATATCATTTAATTATTTCTTTTTAACAAATGGTTCTTTGAAATAGAAATACATAATATAATTTTCTTTTCCCTAAGAAGGGATTATTGTACTTCAAAATAGGATAATTGCTAAAAAGAATGAAAATAAAGTAAATAAGAGAATGCCTTGAATCCATGGACATAGTTACGTAGAAATACTTGCTTTATGAATGAAATTTGTGGGACAATATGATTTTTGTTGCAAAATGATTTTTCTTTTTTCTTTTAACTATCAAGATTTTAATTATAAAAGTATTTTCATGAATGAGGTTTTAGATTTTTATTTTTTTATGTTTTAATGGATAATAACTTAAATTTTTTTCAAATAATACCATTTATGATTGTTCATTAAATGGAGGACTTTTATTAATATCTTAATGAGTTAAGGAATCATTTGCACTTTCATTTTAAGCAAATCTTGTTTAGATAACAAGCTCCTTTTCAAATCATTTTCTATATTATCTTATTTTCCTTTTTCTTTCTTTATTCCTTTTCATCATTTTCTATTCCTTTTTACCATGGCAGAGGAAGGTCAAGCTGGTGATGTGTTGGAACAGACGTATGCTCACTTAAATTTGAAAGAGGCTCAAGGTAGAGTGGTGGTACATGGTGGATCGCAACAAAATATTCCAAATGAACCTACCATAGAGTGGAAGTGTTGGGTTGTTGGTCGATTATTGGCAGATAAACCACTCCATTTTCCATCTTTTCAGCAAACTATGGCTAGCATCTGGAGGCTAGTGAAAGGCTTGATAATTAAAGAACTTGGCAATAATGATTTGTTATTTCAATTTTTTCATGATATAGATAAGGAGAGAGTGTTAAAAGGAGGGCCTTGGACGTTCTCAAATAACCTTCTCTCATTAAAGGAGTTATATGCTAATGAAAATCCAAGAAGTGTGGAGCTTACGAAGGTTGATTTCTGGGTGCAATTGCATAATTTACCCAATGGCTTCAATTTTGAAAGGGTCTGCTCTGATGTTGGGAATTTTATTGGAATTTATCTCGAATTTGATCCATGTAATTTCTCTATTGTATGGAGGGATTATATGTGAATTCATGTGCGTGTTGATATTTGACATCCCTTAAAACTCTGAATATAGCTTAGTAGGGATGGACATGATTGGTTTTGAATTGATTTTAAATATGAAAAGCTCTCAACTTTCTGTTACCTTTGTGGCCATTTGGGGCATTCAGATCGCTATGGTTCATGGATGAAAGCTGATTCTAGAAGACCTTTCTAAGTTGGTGCAAAATGGTTGCGCTCGAAAGCATATGTGTTGGCAGGTTCGGTTGGTGATCAGAGTGGTGATCTAATGGGTGAGTTAGGGTAGGGTTAGTACTGCGTCATGAAACCAATTTCCCATTTTGATGTGGATAATGTAGTAAGAGGTAGTAGCAGAATGTATGGAGATAATGTAGGACAAAAGGTCCACAATTTTAAAGATATTGAAGCTTACCATACACGATACGTCAATTTGGGAGAAATAAGTGGCGCTACAAATCAGCATGGTTCACTGATGGTTATCTCAAATCCAAACACTACAGCTCTGAATATACAAAAGGATGTGATGGAAACAGATTTTGTGACTCTTGAAGATAATGATATGCTACTTGTGGTTGACCCTAAAAGATGTCGGCAAGAGCATGTTTCTAAGGAGGTTGTCTCTACTTCAACAATTGAGGCAAATATGGATGGCGGTATGGTGGGCTTGGATGATCATGCCCACCCAGCTCAATGAGTTTTTTGAGTTCGAACTATCACAGGCTTAGAAACCAAGCGACAGTTTCGAAGTTAAAGGACTTAGTGTCCTTAAAGAGACCTAAATTGGTTTTTTTTTAATGGAAACAATGGTAGGGTGGGATAAGGTGGATCGGGTTAGAAAGGTTTTAGGGATGGAAGGTCTTTTTGTGGTTGATCCAACTAGACATGGGGGTGGTTTGTCTCCAATGTGGAAGGACAAGAATATGTGTTCTTTACTTGGCTATAATAAGAACATTATCGATGTTAAGGTTGATTCTCAAGGGGTCCAAGCTTATCGCTTTACGGGTTTTTATGGTTTTCCAGAAAGACAAAGACGTAGCCAATCCTGGGATTTACTAACTTCTCTTAATGGAAGATCGAATTTGCCATGGATAGTGGCTGGTGATTTTAATGACATCCTAGCTTATGGAGAGAAATTAGGATGAATTCACCAACCTACATGGATGATTGAAGGTTTTAGATAAGCAATACAAGAGTGTGAGTTGTTCGATCTTGGATACATAGGTAACAAATACACATGGGAAAATAATCGAGATTCTGTGAATAGAGTGTGTGAAAGGTTAGATCAAGGGCTTGCAAGTTTGGGTTGGAGGGCATATTTTCCACATGCACAACTGCATAGCTTAAAGGTTGTATACAATGATCATGCACTGATATTTTTAATGATTGGAGTCACGATAATTCAGTATGCCATTAGGCCTTTTCGATTCGAAAATGCATGGCTTTTGAAGGATCATGTTAAAGATGTAATCCGTGAAGCATGGGTGCAAGGTATAGGTTGTTCCATCATGGAGTGTATACGGCAATGTGGTGTCATCTTGGATCAATGGGGGAAGGATAGAAAAAGTCAATTTCGTGACAAGCTCCGTCCTAGTAAGAAACAAATGGTTCTGTATCATCATAAGTATGATGCCACTTCTGTACAATTATTTCGAACAGTAAGGCAAGCTTATATGGAAGTGTTACAGCAATAAGATATATATTAGAGACAATGAGCGAAGCAATTTTGGTTGCAGGAAGGGGATACAAAATCACGCTTTTTTCATGTTATGGAGTCAACAAGAAAAAAACAAAATCGCATCACAAGACTTCAAGACGATGAAGGAAATTGGTTGGAATGGGATTCAGGTTTAGGAGGGCATATTGTAAATTATTTTTCACATTTATTTAATTCTGCCCCAGGTGATGCTGCTGTAATATTAGATGGTGTTCATGGCCGGATAATTGGTGCACAAAATGAATTGTTAGAAGCGTCATTTTCAGCTCAGGAGGTTAAGGAGGCAGCTTTCTCTATGGATGGTGATAAAGCACCAGGACCAGTGGATTAAATCAAGGTTTCTTCAAATATTTTTTGTCTATTATAGGTGATGGAGTTTGTAAAGCTTTTCTGTTTGAATCATAGTTTGTCAGCACCGGGATTAAATCAAACTAATATCATTTTAATCCCAAAGAAAAAGGAGGCTACTACAGTTACAGATTTGCATCCTATTTCATTATGCAATGTCATTGATCGATTGTTTGTAAAGCCATGGTAAATAGAATGAAGGATATGTTACAGTATGTTATTTCAGAAAATCAAAATGCCTTTATTTTTTGCCGTGTTACTATTGATAACTTCATGATTGGTTTTGAGGCTATGCACTACTTGAAGAGGAAAACATACGGGAAAAATGGATATGTGGCACTAAAAATGGATATGAGTAAGGCTTATGACCATGTAGAGTGGGAATTTTTGCGTTTAATGATGCTGAAGCTTGGTTTTACTGAGGTGTGAGTCCAAAAAATTTTTCAAATGATAACTACAATTTCATATAATGTTTATCATGAAGGAAAACTGTTTAGGCCAATTTATCCATCGCGGGGGTTGAGACAAGGGGACCCCCTTTCTCCATACCTTTTATTATTGTAGCCAAAGGGCTGTTTATATTATTGTAGAATTTTGAAGCTCATGGCTAGTTGCATGGTGTTAA
Source organism: Jatropha podagrica (assembly GCA_947857235.1). Classification (NCBI taxonomy): domain Eukaryota; kingdom Viridiplantae; phylum Streptophyta; class Magnoliopsida; order Malpighiales; family Euphorbiaceae; genus Jatropha; species Jatropha podagrica. The sequence continues at coordinate 13,249 of CANUEP010017912.1, read as the reverse complement.
TATTGTAAGCCATGCTCTAACAATCTCGTATTTATTTTTTGCATATGATGCATTGTATTTTTTCCATGCAGATATCGTGGAAGCCTTCATAATTAAACATTGTCTCTCTTTGTATCAAATTGTGTCTGGACAACAAGTGAATTACCAAAAGTCTGAGCTTTTTTTCAATAAGAATACAATAGTAGAAATGGTTGATAGTATTTGTAATCTGTTGGGTATTCGAAGGGTAGACAGGCCAGGAATCTATTTGGGTCTACTTGTGACTGTAGGCAAAAGTGAAAAGGAGGTTTTTTCATATGTTTTGGATAGAGTTTGGGCAAAATTAAATGGCTGGAAGCGCAAACTGCTATCACGTGCCAGCAAAGGAGATTTTACTGAAAACGGTTTGTCAAGCTCTTCCAAAGTATTTAATGTTTGTATTTTTATTGCCTTTGGATATTATTTCGACTATTGAAAAAGCCATGTGTGGTTTTTGGTGGAAAAGTGGGAATGATACTGGATTGCATTGGAGATCATGGGCTAATCTCTCTTTTAAGAAAGAATATGGAGGCGTGGGGTTCAAACTATTGAGGGATTTTAATTTAGCTATGCTGGCAAAAATAGGATGGACAATTCTAACTTATCTGTAATCGTTGATGGCAAGATTATATAAAGCGAGGTATTTTCAAGATACAAGTTTTTTTGAAGCAGAATTGGGCTACAATCCTAGTTATATTTGGCGAAGTATATTGGCAAATAGTGGGGTATTATAGGAAGGCTGTTTTCGAAGGATTGGTAATGGTGATACAACTACTGTGTTTGATACTCCTTGGCTACCACGAGCTGATAACTCGATGATTACTTCTATAAATACCACAAGACTGCAGAATGTTAAAGTGGCAGATTTAATGTATCCAGGGTTGTTGCGATGGGATGCAGATTTAATTCAGGATTTATTCTTAGTTGATGACGCGAATGCTATCTTATCCATATCGTTGCCACAAAGATCAGCTGATGATGTATGGTGCTGGAGGTTTACTTTGAACGGACTTTATAATGTCAGAAGTGGATATAATGCTCTTTATTCTCATAGACATTTGCCTATAATCCATTCAAAGGAGTTATTGAAGATGCTTTGGAGGGTGCATGTACCAACTAAGGTTAGAAACTGTGTGGAGAGCTTTTATTAATATATTACCAGTAAAAGTTAATTTAATTATGAAAAAGGTGGAGGTCTCTAATACTTGTCCAGATTGTGGGTGTAATGATGAGAGAATTTTGCATGGGCTGGTCACTTGTTCTTTTGCAAAGAGATGTTGGTTATTATCTAATGTTGGGTGGTCAGGTACAACTAGTAGCTTTCCTGATTGGATGGGTTTAATGTGGACATATTGGGATAAGTCACAAAAAGAAGAAACTTTTATGATTTTATGGGAGTTGTGGTTGAATAGAAATGCAGTAGTTTGGAGAAATAAATAGGACACCAAGGAAAGGCTGGTACAACGAGCTCAACTTTCATTAAGGAGATGGAAGGAGGCACAAATTTTAAACGGCTCAGGTTTGCCTCGTGTAAATTGGGACACTCTGATAAAATGGTCACCACCAGAGGAGGGACAGCTCAAATGTAACGTTGATGCTGCTTTCAATCATGATACAAGTGTAGGTGGAGTGGGTTGGATAGTTCGTAATAGAGAGGGATTTTGTAAGGGTGGTTATATGATGAACTTTCAGCAGGTTCATAGCCCTTTAATGACAGAAGTTATGGGTATAAGGGAAGCTATGAGTTGGTTAAAAGATAAATTTACAAGACAGATTGTGGTGGTTGAAACAGATAGTAAAAGCTTTAAAAAAGATACAACTAGATAATTCTTATGAAGGCTCTTTGATTCTTGATTGTAAACAGTTCATGGATGTTTTCTCCACACTGTTAGTTTCTTTTGTTAGAAAATTAGTGAATCAGCCTGCTCATTCACTAGCTAGAGCAGCTATTTCTATGTTTGGTTTGATGGAGTGGGCTTCAAACCCTCCGAGTTTTATTTCAGATGTGCTACTCTTTGATTCCAATAATATTTAAAGTCGTTTCATGCTTTTATATAAAAAAAAAAAATCTTAATGAGTTAAGAGTAAAAAATGGCAAAATAATTTTTATGGACTAAATTTTTAATATATGGATTTTATCAAATCATGTAAACAAAATGGGACGGAGGGAGTATAGATAAAATATGTTCCTTATTTTTTCTGTGATAATTTATTACTAATTCATACAACTATTAGAATTCGTCATGAATTTATATAAATATTTGATTTTTGTCAAACTAATTTGTTGCACTGTTTTAGAGTTTTATAGTCACGAATGTATGAATTAAGGTAACAAAATAAGGACAATCTTGAGTATGCCAATCATTACATTTTCAACTTATAATTTCCTTTTATAAAATATTTTAATTTAATTTATATTTTTATAAATAGGGACAATTTTAATATTAATTGCTATTGTATTTATTTGACTATTAATTAAATTAAAATATTTAATTAAACAAACAATGAGGAAAATATAACAATACCAGAAGAGATGGTAATAATTAAGTTAACGGGAGATCATTAATTGATGAAATATTCTCAGCACTTTAAAAGAATGTAAACTCCACCCAATATATGACCAGCCGTGCAATCCTAACAAGAAAAAATGAATATGTCGATCCCCTAAATTAGAATATGATATAAATGTTCCCTAGCCAAAACAAGATCCACAGTAGTTTCGATGAAGCAGTAGATGAAACAAGCAACTACTACCAAGATGAATTTCTAAACACATTACTGCCAAATGGATTGTCGTCGCACATGCTAGAATTGAAAGTTAATTGTCTGATAATATTACTGAAAAATTTGGATGCCTCCAATGACCTATGCAATGAAATTAGAATAGAGTGTAGAAATTTTAGAGTCAATGTAATTCATATAGAAATAACAATTGAACTAGAAAGCTAGTATTATTGTCTAGAGTACCTCTCTCACATGCAGAATATGAAGGATATCCATTCCATTTTAAGAGAAACAATTTCCAGCTTGTCTATACTTTGTAAGGACAATAAACAAAATTTTGGGGCAAACAATATCAAATTCATGTGTCTATATACTATAAGATATTTTCTCACATGAATAGCTCTACATGGCACTGTCAAGTGGGATTCGATATCCATAACAAACGTCCTTGTAAAGTTTTCAATTTGTTTCTATTTCGCAATAACAATAAAAAAGTCCAATGCCAAATAATATCGAATGTTATATTTATTTACCACATGATAGTTTCTCACATAGATAACTCTACATGGCATTGTCAAGTGGGATGACAATATTCACACAAAGGTTCTTGCAAAGTCAAATAAGAAAAAAAGAAAACAATATATGTGAACAAAGTCTTCTATAAAAAGGTTCTACTACCAAATAGGTAACAAAATATGTTCAAAATTTTCATCAATAATATTAAAAAGATATCATTGTTCAAAATAATAAAAATAGTTATTTCAACTTTGTAGTGGTTTTTTAAAAAATGTTGTATCACTCATTAATACAACAGTTTTGCAAAAAGGAGAAGGAGACGGACCAGACGAAGTGAATAATTGTAATTAATATTTGTAATTAATATTTTATATATGAATGTGCAAAGTTATAGTAAATATTTAAATAAAGAGCGCTAAGCTTATCTTTTTTTTTTTTTGTCTCAATAGGTTAGTGATGCATATGGTAAATGTTTGAAATAAATTAAGAATATATATATATATACACACCACATTGCGCATTAAAAAATCAATATGAGTTATATTATATGTTATTTGTAGTACGTAATAACATAAGTAATTCTTCTAAAAAAGATAACATATGTAACAAATAACATTGTAAATATTAAATACATAAATTCTTTTCCAATGAAGTAAATTTATTAATTATTTTAATATTGACTAATTATATTAAAATAATATTATATTATTAAAATATTAAGCATTTAGAAGTATTTTTCTATTTTCTTGATTGTTATCAATAAATTTATTAATTTTGTGTTAAATGATAACAATAGTGTGAAATATAAATATTTAATTATTTTAAATATTAAAAATTAATAAACCTATAATGTGCATAAAAAAAAAATTTCTGAACATAAAAACATAAATATATTTTTAATCCATATAAAGGCGTTGGGGACTCAATCAAACAATGGACGACTCATAGTTTATTTTATTGAAGGTTTTGCAATTTTATATCTGTTTTATGGTCTTACAGTTCAATTTACCATCCAATTTTTTGATAAAAAAAATCGTAGTTTTACGATATAGACTGTTTTTAATTGACTTCTCTTTTTTCTTCGCAAAATAAGGGTTAGAATATAATTTTTAAAAGTTTAGGGCTAAAAATGATGGATTTGGAAAACACGAAGCACTGAATTGTGTATTTTTCTGATCTTAAGGGTACTTTTGCAATTTTGTGAAAATACCTTTCTATTTAGTTTGGTACATGGTGATGTACGACATGGTCGTTTTTAGGGTTATCCGATCTCAGGTCTCTGGTTTCAAGGTTGAGGAATGCGTATCGTCGTTTAGCTGATTCCTCTCTCGTTTCTCTGTTCAGAGGTTGGTTTAATCCTCTCTCTTCATCCTTGTTTACGTTTTCGGTCGTAGTTTCAATCCTTTTGTTGTTTATTTGCTTTCATGCTTGTGTTTGGTTTGTGAGAAACTGTTGGAAAATAAAGCAAATAGAAGAAACGAACGGAAAAAATGAAATACGTAGAATTCTTTTTATACTTCGCAATCTGCCAAATCAGGACATGGTTCTTTAGAGATTTTTTTTTTTTTTTTTTTTTTTTCAGAGTTGTATAGTTTATTTTCTCACATAAAGAAATTTGGGTGAAATTAGGAGAACATGGGTTTGACTAGAATCTATTCTATATTTTGGCTTGGTTTGTGTTTGCAGCTTCCAGGATAATTTTTAAAAAAATATATAATTTTTATTTTGAATTTCCCTTGAAACTTTCTGTTGATACTCTTTGGATCCGGATCTATTACCAGTACAGCCTACTATAATGTTTCCATTAGGTATAGGTATATATATACAATTTTTAGAGACTACCTGAAAGTTTTTCTGTTTAGCATCTTGTTTTTACGGAAACTTCCAGTCCTGAAATTGTGCTTTAGATGTGGCAATGCTTTTGCACATTATTGTGTTTAACTACATCTATTATGCTGTTCAAAACATTGCTCATTTGTTATGGATGCTAACTTATTCTTATTTGGTTTCTTTTGATATTTTCACTGAAAATCTTGTGGAAGTTAATATTCTTTCTTGAATTGAAGCAACTTGTATTGGGCAGCTAGATTATTTTTCTTTGCAATAATTTTGATTGAAATGCCCTTTTCTTCAAAGCTAATTGAAGATAGATCTTAAAGATTTTTCAAGCTTCAGAATGAAGAATATCCTTAAATGAGGAAAAATAAAGAAGAAATTTACATTTCGTTATATTTTTTATGATGAAAATGGAGATAACTAAGAAATTTTAGTTTCTTGTGCATTGAGGTGGTCTTTTGATGAGCTATTTGAAGATAGATGAAGGATTCTTTACAAACCTTACTGAATATCAGATGAAAGAAATTATCCATGTCTGGTATAGATTATGATTATTAAACTCTAGTGCATCTTTGGCGAGTTGTACTGAAACACAATGAAATAAATTTGTAGTTCACATACTTCTGTTGAATTTTTATGTTGATTACATACCACTATATTCAATTACATCCCAACAAGCACATGCTAAATGGTTTAAAAAGAAATATTTGCAGTAATAAAGTTTACATATGAAGTTCTTGTGTTCCCTTCAGTTCCCAAGAATTTAAGGGACAGGTTGTGTGCAAACTCGAGCATTTTGAATAATTTTCTTCTAGTTTTGGAGGTGCTGTCTTGAGCGGAAGGATTTAAGGCTTTTCTTTCTGTCTCAGCTCCAATCACATAGGAAACCTGAGATTGAGATCATGTGTGAATTTTCTTGTTTTACTTTCATTAGATTTACTTTCAATCAAGCAAACCATGTGGTTTGTTCCTGAACTCATCATTGAATTATAATTTTATCTTTTGTAGCCTGTAAAAGAAAAATTGCGAGGTACTAAAATATTCCTTAAAAATTATAAGACTAACACTTCCTTCTTGCTTTTGTTTGGAGATTTCCTTTTAGTAGTAGTTATGGAGACTGGTGCAACCAGTTCTGGAACAGCTGATGGTGCTATCTCACTAATGGACCAGAATGCAACTGATCCTGGACCAATTGATCCATCTGTGCTTTATGATCAAGATAACCATGTCTCAGCAGCAGTATGGGAAGGGCAGGTACAGTTTATTCTTAAAATATGTTCTCTCTTTCATTTTCTACAGAATGACTGTTTACCATTTCATTATAACATGTTATAGGAGCGTGGTGTGCTTAGATGTCATGAACACACGTCAAAGCTTGGTGAATGGAGGCTTACGCAACAACAGATTGAGTTGGTTGAGAAGGCTGGGTTCGGATGTTTAAGAAAGCTTCCTTCTATTAGTCTAGACAATCCACTCATATCTGCTCTTATTGAGAGGTGGAGGAAAGAAACAAACACATTTCACTTGAGGATTGGAGAAATGACCATAACCCTTAAAGATGTGGCATTGTTGCTTGGATTAGCAATTGATGGGGAACCTGTTCTAGGTGTGACATATACTTCGTGCAAGGCAGTTTGTGAAAGGTTTCTGGGTAGGATTCCTGATCCTGGGTATATGAGTGGTGGAATGGTAAAACTAAGTTGGTTGAAAGAATACTTTACCCAGTGTCCAGAAAATGCACCACTGGAAGATATTAAGCGATACACTCGTGCTTATCTTTTGTACCTTGTTGGAAGTACTATCTTTTCAACTACCACTGGGAATAAAGTGCCCATTATGTACCTCCCTCTGTTTGAGGATTTTGAGAAAGCAGGAAAGTATGCATGGGGTGCAGCAGCATTGGCTTTTTTGTATAGAGCACTTGGTAGAGCAACTCTTAAATCTCAGAGTACCATCAGCGGTTGTTTGACACTCCTACAGGTTTGCAAATTTGCATTTTCCTTTCCTTTTTATTTGGGGAAATATCTTTAGCTTAAGGGGCTGGCAAGATCTATGTTGACCTCAACAAGAGTCAATTTACCCACCAAACTTTCAGGTAAAGATGTAAATATGAATGCTATGAGATTGAATTTCAAAGACTTTTCGCAATTGAGCATGCTAGGGTTATGTATTTGAAAAAATTTCAGTCGACATGAGCCCTGATCTATAGAACTGAAGTTAAAGAATTGCTAATTCCAAACACCAAACCTGCTGACCTCAATGATATTTGGGAATTTTGGAAATGTACCTGATTGGATATAGTCTCATTCTTCAAATTTGGTTCCTCACTGTACTGACATGTTGGCACTCAAAAGGGAATGTTCTTTTTTTTCGGGTTCTGTTTATCTATTTATGGATATAATTTTTTAGCGGAAATAACTATTTTATTACTGTATTTACCAAAACACACTAGTCTATCTCAGCATTTTTTGAAAATACACTAAATTTTCCAGATATTTTGCATCTATTATACTACTATGTCCTTCCATCACTTTTTTGTACCTTTTCCATTAAATGCAGAGACATACTAGTTAATTTTCGCAAATACAAGGACAATAATAATTTTTCCAATGAAGATTCGTTGATTTTGAAGTGCATTTTCGTATTTTCATTAAGTAGTAAACGGAAAAGTTCAAAAAACGACAGGACATACTAGTTCATCAGGATCAAACATTATGGAAAAAATTAGTGTATTTTTAAAATGCAGAGTCAGACTAATGTATTTGGGTAAATTACAAGGACAAAATAGTAATTGTTTCAATTTTTTTGGTGTTATTGATATTTATTTTAAAGCTTAAGGTCTTGTAGCTTTCCTTGGTTCTGGATCTTTTATCATTATTCTGATATACATTTAGCTTTGCTTCGTATCATTTTATTATGCCTTTGAGATCTTTATGTGAGAAAAATGGATGTAAAATAACCTTTACCTTCACCTAATAACTTCTTGAACAGAAAAAATTGGTGCATAAAGTTGTTCTGTTAATATTCTGAAAACCACCCATACTTGGTGTAACTACTAAGAACTAAGTCCAATGTGTTAGAATTTGGAAGCCAAAGCAGACCAAATGCCATCTTTCTACATTTTGCTTTTCTGGCCACATAACTGGAATTCACAAGTTCAAATTGCTAGAATTATGCTTTATTGCTGTTTTTGCTGTGTTCTGCATTGAATAGTTAGTCTTCTTTCAGAAGATACTTCATGGTTTATGCAAATTTCATGTGAAACTGCAAACTGTAAAATGTGGAAAAAGAGACTAGTCCCTAAAATATCAATCAACTGTTTGATGCCATTATTTCTGAAAATTTATCTGGTAGATACTAGCGTGTGATGCTATCTTTTGACAAGGGATAAATCATTCAAGGACCCCATTGTAATGAAAAGTTCTCTAAATCACTTGGTCTGTCTGATGGATTGATCCATAGGTAACTTGTATCTTTATACATCAATGGTGTTAGAATATTGACAATGACCATTTACTGTTTTTTGCAGTGTTGGAGTTACTTTCACCTTAATATCGGCCGACCAAAGTTTTATCAGGAGCCAGTACGTGATTGTTTTCCGTTTGTACACTGGTGGAAGGGGAAACAAAGTGCTTCCACTGTGAAACGTGACATAATCTTTTACCGCAAGGCCTTGGACTCTCTGAAACCATGCGATGTGAGTTTTCAATATCGTCTAATATAGATTCTCTTTAGTATCTAGTCTGAAAATAATAATATTTTGTCTTGAGATATAGGCTGATATCTAAGTTGTTGAGCATGCAGGTGGAATGGCTTCCTTACTGTAATATTGATGATGCATTAATACCAGAAAATGTCAGAAATAGTCTAATTCTTGGAAAATCAAAGACAATGTTGATCTGCTTTGACAAAGCTGAAAGGCACCTACCAGATCGTTGCTTAAGGCAACATGGTATGCTTCAAGGTATCCCAGAAGATGTACAGCACTGGGAGAGAAAGACCCGTGGAGTTGACAGTGGGATAGATCTGTCAGGGAAAATGGAATCAGAGCTTAATGAATGGTCAGCCCGTAGACTCCACATTGTGCAAGATGATGGTGGTGTTGATGAAATTGAATATATGAAGTGGTATTCAAGGATTACACGTAAATTTGTGGGAAGGCCAGTAACTCCACTGCCCCAGGTCCAAAAACCGGTAAAGTTCAGGACCAAAAAGAAGAGAATGGTAATTCTGAGCTGAGCTTTTTGATATTTAAATAACTATTGCTTTCTATTGCAAATTAATATCTTCTACTTTTGCTTATAAACCTTTTCCAGAATTCCGGCTTAAGAGATATTGCTCACTTAGCAGATACATTCTTAATCGAAGGGTTGGATCCTATGCAAATTGATTCAATATCAAGGATCAGGGCTATTGCACATGATTGTTTAGGGGACCATGTCGAGGTTGCAGACACAATTGAACTCATAGAAGGTCCAACCATAGCAGACCATGTTGGAGGTGCAACCATAGCAGAACATGTAGGAGGTGCAACCGTAGCAGACCATGGAGGAGGTGCAACCATAGCAGACCATGGAGGAGGTGCAACCATAGGTGAACATGTAGGAGGTGATATCATAGGAGACCATGTAGGTGGTGCAACCATAGTATCAACCACTTCACAAAATCAACTTGGCAAAAGAAAAAGGGAAAAGGAGCGGGTGAGAAGGAACTCCAAAGGCAAGCGTAAGCGGAAGGATGACCCAATAGCATTAGAATATTACAGAGCTAGGGAGTTTGATCCAGTTCAGTTTTATGCAGCAGCACTCAGGGCTGATCCAATGCAAATATGTTGTCATTGTCGTGTTATGAGCCATATGAGTCACATGAGCCACATGAGTCACATGAGTCATATGAATCATATTGATTATTCAACTATTAAACTTGCAAAAAAGATTAAGAAAAAGGATAAAGCAAGAAAGAAGTCGAGCAAGAAGAGTGGCCGCAAACGCAAGAGGAAGGATGATAGAATGCAAAATGATACTGCTGATGAGGATGTCGTATCTCAATTACACAGTACACCAACAAAGGATGATCAACCTCAATTACATAGTGCAGGTATCAAAGAATATCAGATCCAGTTGTATCATACCGATAGCAAGGATGACGAACTTCAGCTAGTTGATGCATCTGCTGTGGTTGAACCTATGCAGCCACTCAATGCTGATGGCGAGTTTGGTCATTTGCTATCATGTTTTCCTGCTGCTGTTGAAGGTCAACAATCCGAGCTTCATAATGCAGCTGGAGAAGGTGCAGAAGCAGAATCTAGTCTTGCAGCAGTTCAGGCTGATGACTCAAAGCACAGTGATATAGCTCATGCAGCTGGAGAAGGTGCAGAAGCAGAGTCTAGTCTTGCAGCAGTTAAGGTTGATGATTCAAAGCACGGTGATATAGCTCATGATATGAATATGGCTCATGAGATTGATGACTTGAATCTTTCCCCTGTTGCTGGTGATAGTCTTCCACAAACAGCTAAACTTGTACTTGACACTGTTCCAGTCTTATCTATTGAAACTAGCAAAGATGATGAACAGCATATCGATGCTATCAAGGATGATGAACAGAAAATCGATGCTAGCAAGGATGATGAACAGCAGATCGATGCTAGCAAGGACGATGAACAGCATATGGATGCTAGCCAGGACGATGAACAGCAGATCGATTCTAGCAAGGATGATGAACAGCAGACCGATGCTAGAGTTGCTGTGCTGACTAAAGGTATTGTCATGAACTTTTTTTGCAAGAGTTATGTTTTCTGGAGTTGCTTTTCATTATCTGCAATTTTACTGCAAAATCACAGTGTCTCAAAATCATCTTGTCCGCAATGCATTGCCTAAAATTTCCTTTCTATCATTGCAGTAAATCCTAAACGTGCTGCTCGGAAAGCTTGCTGAACATAAACATGCACGCATTTGATCTCAAGCTCCCCTCCATTAAAAAGGAACAAAGCATTCTGTTTCATAATGTATCTTCCAGTTTGGGGATTATTTATTTGTTTGAATGAGAGTCTTGTCCGAGTATGAAACTAGTTTTATTTGATGTAGCAGAAAACTGAAATTTGTGTCCATGAAACTAGATGTTTGTTCTCTACATGTTACTTGTTATTCATTTGGAAGCGGTAAAACTATTATTGCCATTGCAATTGAGCTTGAAGTTGGATCTATCCATTTTAGTTTATACGTTTCGCATCTTAGTTATGATATATATCTCTGCAGTTAACAATACCTTAGCATAGGGTCCATTTGGATTTGTTTGCATCGGAAATGATGACAGTTTTTTATTATTCGTTTCAATCTATGTATGTGTTGGTTTTTTTTTAACCTTTTCTATTTCTCTAATATTAATTTTTGTTATTATTTAATAAATTTTGTTGTTCTTTAGATTTTAATTTTAGTTATGTAATTAATTTTGCAATTTTTCTTGTTGTTTTGATGCAAACTTAACAGTGTATCTCTATTAGTAATTAATTTTATATTTATTTTTTTGTCAACTTGCAATCTGAAAGTGATTGTTGTATTTCTCTATTATTAATTTTAATTATGTAATTATTATATAACAGAAATAGCATGCAAAGATATATTATGTTTTGTATATGGATTTTGCAATGCTAAAGAAAGGCTTGTTTAGCTTTAATTTTAATTATTATATAAATAATTATGTAATTTTTTTGTAGCTTGCAATTTTAAGTGATATTTCTATTTATGTAATATATTTTGAAGTGTTTTTGGATAGTAAGGTTTGATAATAAATTAACTTGATTAATTTATATTGTTTATTTTCTTTATTATATTTTAATAACTAAAGAAGTTAGATTTTGTAATATTGGATAACATTTAAGTTAAAATTTTAATATTAATATTATATGATTTCATAAATATATTACGTCATATATAACTTGTCTTTCTTCCTATATATTTTTGTTTTAATAGATAAATCAACCGAATTTGAATTGTTGGAACTGTGAGTTGTTCATTTATAAGCTCAGAAGCCTACTCATACATGCAAATCACTCTGATGGTATTGTTATTTTATTATAATCATATACAAAACAATTTTAATCCATAGTTCCATCAACATCCAAAGAGTTGGCTTGAAAAGAAAATATTAGAGGAATTTTTGGATAATTATTTTGTGCCAAAAATTCTAGGAATGTAACTCATTTTAGGGTGGGATTGCTACTTAGATGCTTTCAACAGTTATCCACCATACAATTGGCTACCAAGCGTTTATTATCACTAGAGATGCATCATTCTCAGTCCTCTCGTATTAAGAAAAAGTTCTCTCAATACGACATGACGTGTTCAATGGATTTTTGTTTTGGAGATGGGAATAATGAGATAAATAAACGTGTGATTATATGAAGTTGAATAAAATTAGAAATGATCGCATTAGACAAAAGGTGCAAGTAGCATAAATAGAAAAAAAATAAAATGATGCTTAAGATGGTACGGTCGTTGAAACAAAAAAGGACCAATTCAAAACTATTTAGAATGAAGGATTTGAGAAGAATCTACGTTTAAATACTGGTGAAAATATAACTATGAACATAAGATTTATGTAGCATATTTTAGTTGGTGTTACCTATTTTATAATTTGTTATATTTATTAATATATCAAATTATTTAATATTCTCTTTTAAAAACCTTTTCTTTAAAAAATATTTCAATTTTTTTTCCAACTAAACTCTGCTTTGTATTAACATTGATCACAAATAAAATTGAAAACTGTAGAAAACTTAGAGAGAAATTATAGAGGAAAATATTCTTATTTTTCACACTTTCATACGTATAGGTACAGAGATATTTATATACTTTCTAATCTAACAAAGTGATAAAGATAAATCTATTTAACCTTATCTCTAACTCTAACAAAGTGATAAAGATAAACTTTTTACAATGATAATTATCATCTAAAAACAAATTAATTCTAATATTATAACATGGTAAAATTATTCTGGCTAACACTCCCCCTCAATTTTAGTATGGATATCGAACATGCACAACCTTCTACATGCAGAATGATGATTTCTTCCATTAATTGCTTTGGTTAACACATCTGCAAGTTGATCTTCTGACTTAATGAATACCAATTGGACCAATCTTTGATCAATCTTCTC
>CANUEP010017882.1:0-56530 GCA_947857235.1 Jatropha podagrica | reverse complement strand
TATATATATATATATATATATATATATATATATATATATATATATTGGATTGAATGACATAAATCCACCATCCACAAATGCATGGAGGCTCTTTAATGTCAATTGTTCTCTTGCATTCCTTTCAGGTCAAGTTTTCATCTGAAGCAAGGATCTTTCAGTCATAAAATTCCAACTGCATTACTTGAAGTTCTTGATATTTTTCTAATGAGTTTTAAGGCTCTTTTTTTTCTTCTTTGTCAGGTGAATTATCATATTGTAAAATATTTCGCATTACCTAAATCTTACTAGAACACCAATCATTGGCTACATAAAAAACAAATCGTATGCCCAGCAAAAGAAAATACTTTCACTAGAACTAGATACATCTCTTCTAGTGCCAGTATATTTTCATAGGAAAGCAATGAAAAACTAAAAAGAACAGAAGGTAAATTCAAAATTAATTTTCACTTAAATAACAGATTTTTATATAAATTGAGGGGACAATTGACTACAGCATATTACAAGAATAAGTCTGCGGGCTTCTTTACAAAAAATATAATGCAGAATGAATGATAAGATAAATGTGCAAAGTACAAATCATTAGAGTTAACTTACAAACATGTATTGTCAAAAGCTTCAGTTAAGATGTTGCAGGCTGAATCCGCTTCAACCTTTGAGCCACTTGCTTCATGGAAGGTCTGGATGAAAGAGATTCACCAGTGCACATGATGCCTAAGTGAAGTATCTCAATTAGATCATCATGGGGCCCGGAGTCCCATAGGCCAGCAGTAAAAAACTCACTGGACCGACCTTGTCGTAGAAGCATACTTGCCCAGGCCACAATGTTGAAGCCATTTCCAAAGGAAGAGAAGGAGGGATCCAAAGCCTTCTTGTCTGATATTAATTCTAGGAGAACAACACCATAACTATAAACATCTGCCTTATCAGAAACACGGCATGTCATTGCATATTCAGGGGCAACATATCCAAAAGTCCCAGCAACGTCAGTTGTGGCATGTGTCTCTGAAGTACCCAAAAGACGAGCAAGACCAAAATCAGAAAGATATGCATTAAAGTTGTTATCCAGCAATATGTTGCTTGGTTTAATATCGCGATGCAAGACCCGAGGGACACACTCATCATGCAAATAAGAAAGGGCACGTGCAATATCAAGAGCAATCTTGTGAAGCATGCTCCATTCTACTGCTCTCCTTGAACGCTCTTGGATGAATCTTTCTAGATTGCCACCAGGCAAGTAGTTGTAAATGAGAAACATTTCTGTCTCACTTATATGGTAACCAATCAGCGTTACAAGGTTCGAATGCTGCACCCTTCCTAGAGTTCGGATCTCAGCTGCAAACTGTTGAACACCTTGAAATCTTCCTATTGAGAGCCGCTTTACTGCCACCACAATTCCAGGAACAATCTCAGCCTTGTATGTGGCACCAAAACCTCCACTTCCAATGCAATTCTGAATATTGAAACCACCAGTAGCACTTACAACATTTTCATAGGTCAACTGTATACCTATATCATTGCAAGTTACAACTTCTTTCCAGCCTGGCGCACGAACAGATGCAGAATTGCACACAAATTTCTTCATGCATGTAAGGAAGAGAACTAACACTACTAGAACAGAGAAGATGACTGATGCGGATGTAATTGAGGCAATTTCAATTGGATTAAAAGCGCCATTGTTCCTCCGCATGCTTCCAGCTGGAGGATTTGCTCCTTCTTGGGAAGCATTACCAGAATGCTCCTGCTCCCACTCAGAGATTGATGGATCAGAATGACATGGCTGAAGGTCAGGATTTCCTTGGATGTTTTCGCATTTAATTAAGTTTGAATTCAGAGGAACAGATCCAGATAAATTGTTAAAAGATACATCAAATACTGAGAGAAAAGTTGTATTACCAAAGCCAGATGGTATCTTTCCGAAAAAGTGGTTATGATCTAACCGCAATACATTAAGATGTTGAAGTTTCACAAATCCTGGTGGTATTTCTCCTGAAAGGGAATTTGAAGAAAGTTCTAAAACCTCTAATGCAGGCAGTCGCGCTAACTCCAAAGGCAACGGACCCATAAAGTTATTGTTGGAAAGGGACAAATACCTCAAATCCGTCATCTGATCAATAAAAGAAGGAATAGAACCTTGCAATCCATTTCTACTGAGGTTGAGATTGACCAGTGAATCCAAATAAGCAAAAGTATGAGGAATTGAACCACTCACATTATTTCCAGCCAAGCTGAAAATTTTCATGCTTTTACAACTGTTTCCCACGGCTGGAGGAAGTTCACCAACAATTCTATTGTTACCAATATCGAAAATCAGGCCTTCTAAACTAAGACATTGATCAAAAGAATAAGCTGAAATATTCCCCTCAAAGTTATTACCACCCAACCAAAAACCATAGAAAGGCCTATGAGAAAAACTTCCTGTCGCAATCAACAGGGATGGAACTGGCCCCGTGAAAAAGTTGTTGCTCAAATCATGCAACACGGCTAAAGCACCAGATGGGAAAGAGAAAGATGTAATGCCCATAATCGCATTTCTATAAAAGAAAGATGAGAAGAAACCGACCATATCTCCTCGCGAAATGGATGAATGGACGGTCACCTTGGAACACCCACCATTAGAAAATCTTGGAATATCCCCAGTAAAAGAGTTATGGCTTATGTTAAAAACAAGCATACATGGAACAGAAAATGACTGTGGAAGCAACCCAGTCAAGTTATTGGAATTCAAATCGAGAAAGTACAACTTCTTACAATTGGTCAGTGACACAGGAATGTCTCCATTGAAATAATTTCCTGCCAAATTTAGCATCTTTAAGCTAGCAGAGCCCCAATTCTGTGGAAATTTACCTTCAAAGTTTAAGCTTGGAGCCCAAAGCACATGAAGATTGGGCAGCCTTGTGATACTATCAGGCAATTTGCCGTCAAAGTAGTTGAACTCCCCCTCCCCGCGCTCCTCTTCTTCAATTGTCGAGCTAGAAAAATCTGTTGACCACAGAGGACCATAGTTATTTTTTAACACAAGCAGCTTTAACTGTTTACAGTTGCCCAACTCCGACGGTATAATCCCACTCAAGAAATTTCTGGACAAGTCGAGCACTTCAAGGTTTCCTAATTGCCCAAAAGTTGAAGGAATATCATCTTGCAACAAATTTGAAGATAGTATCAAAGACCGGAGCCTTTTGCAATTGCCTAAATTAGAAGGAATTGAACCCGTAAGTGAATTTCCGTCGAGAAGAAGATGCTCCAGGCTTCCACAGCTGTCGCCCAGACCATCCGGAATGGAGCCGCTCAACAAATTAAAGGAAAGCGTAAGAATCTGCAAACCTGGAAATCGATGAAAAAACGAAGGAATTGTACCATTTAATCGATTCCCAGAGAGATTAATAACGCGCAACAACGTGCAATTCTGGAGCGAAATCGGTATAGTCCCATACAAAGCATTAAAACTCAAGTCCAGAACCTCTAATAGGTAAAGCTGGCCAATTTCCGAAGGCAACTCCCCAGAAAACCCATTAAACCCAAGAGACAAGACTCTAAGCTGAGAAAGCTGGCCAATTGCAGGGGACAAATTGCCTACCAATTTTGGTAACGAGTCGTTGTTAAACCCTAGGCAAGGAAAGAGTAAAGAGAAGTTACCTACCGCTCCACCACCATTCGTCGCAGTTGCAGTTGAAGAAAGAGAAACGAGAGGGCAGGTAGAGTTATCATTATAAGAGAGAGTGAGTGCTGTAACTCGACGAGAAAGATGGTCGCAGGTAACGCCATGCCAGGAACAAGGGTCCGAATCCTTAGGGTTCCAATTAGAGGTAAGCCCTAATGGGTCCCTAGTGATGGCAGATTTGAACTGTAGCAATGCCTGTTTATCATCTCCACTTGAAGCAGCTAAACCAATAGAGCTGTATACAATTAGAACAAGAACCAACGGAGACAATAGTTCATAGAGTAAAGCACAATAACGATGGTAATGATCGCAATTGGGTGGCATTTTTTTTGTTTATATATCTAATTAAAGAAAATAGAGATGGCAAGTGAGGGAAAGGAAAAGGAGAAGCTCAAAGCCTCTCTTCCAAGCTTAGAAGAGAAGCAAAAACTTCTGGTCTCTCATGAGATTGGTGAAACGAAAACGAGCTGAGTGTCAAAAAAATAAAAAATGACAGTGAAACGTCAAGCTTACGAGAGGAAGAATTGCAAAATTCCAAAGCCAGAAAGTTAATTGAATGAAAAATTAAATTCCTTTTTTAGTTTTTCTTCGCTCCACTGATACTGAGGCGCTCGACACTAGTAGTAGCAGCTCCAGTACCAGACCACCGGTCGTATAAGACGATAACTTTACTTTTAACTACTTTTTAGTTCAACTGAATTACGAATTTTGCCACTATCATTTTTAATTCGAAAACATTCTCCCTATTCTCTACATCATCCATTAACGTACAGCCTCGAAGCTCAATCACATTCTTATTTGCATGGGGCAGAGCGCGTGAAGGTTTTAAAAACTGCTTTTCGTCCCACCGTTTGATTTCATGACGTGGCTGTTTTTGCTGTTTATACACGTGGAGCTACTATTTCCCTGATAGTTCAGTTTTAGCTTCCAGTAGAAGACGTGTTAGAAGATTATTGGGCTTATACGGTCAATGTATAACTGGGACCGTGACTTGATTAATTTATGGCTCTATTTGGTGCCGACGTAAGCAAGCGTTTGGCGGCCGTGTATATTCTCGTATATGGGCTTGGCCCAATAATAAGATGACACCGTTGTGTTACGCGTATGAACCACGCCGTCTTTACGGCTTTAATAAATGCTAGTAACCAACATGGTCTCATTTTCTCCTACCGTCACATACAACTGTTTAGCGAAGGAGGTAAACGAGACCGTTTTAATCCGAAGGCTGAGGGAAGAAGACGCATGAAATTCCCGCGCATTCCGAAGAATTGCAAAAATTTTCGAAAGAACTTGGGGCAACTTGAAATCCAACAATTCCATTTAAATCAGATTGCATTGCCTTTTCTCCCTCGTAAGTCGCTGGCAAGAGTTTTCTCGGAGTTCAATTGTAGATCTGATTGTTGATTCTACTTGAGAGGTAATGATTTGTCAGTTTCATTTGCGCAATTTGATCGATAAGTCCTATAAGACCCTTTTTCTTCGAATTCGAGAACATAATTTTGTAGGTAAAGAATTAAAACTAATATTATGACTTATCATCATGAGTGGCACTATCTTCTTAGTCCTTTCGGATTCTGGTTTTCAATCTCTGTGAATTCAATTTCGTTTTGTCTTCTTAAGTTTTTAATTCAATTGTTCAATTAAAAATATAGAATGGATTAATCGTGTTCAATTTGCTTTAAGGTTTGTATTCACCAAGTAATTGATTTATCGCTCATATAAGAGCCTCATATTCTCTCTCTCTCAGTATGTTCTGTTTTTTCTAATTTAATTTCTTCCTGAAAGACCTGTTGCTTATATGTAGCTTTGAACTTCAGAATCTGAAATGGAAAGCGAAGCTGATGAAATTTTGAGGAAGCGTATTAAGCTTGGTGTATGGCTTATTTACCTGTTATGGAACATTAGTCATGCTTTTCATTAGGACAGCAATTAATTAATTTTTTATAATTCTCAGATGGAAGAGAAAGAACAGGAGGTGACAGATGCGGCAGCTCTAGAGATTGTAGAAAAGGATGAGACTGAGATACACACTGTGGGATCTGAAGAGGTGGAGCTTAATATTGCTCACATTTTTGAGAAGATTGAACACTTCACTAAAATGGTAGCTATGTTGAATTATATTTGTTATATGACTTAAAATGCACATAGAACAATGTACCTTGCCTGACATTAATCCATGATTCCTTGTGTAAAATGTCAGCTGTTATTTCTTCATTCAGTTGAAATACCCATGGATTTTGAAAGTTTCAGATGGGACCATGATCGATTCTTATAGAACATGATTTAATTTTATGCTGTCATTGATTCATGTAGGTGTCTGAGCTACTGGAATCAGGAAAAGCAATGTTTAAGGAGATGAGTAATGAATTTGAAGAGCGACTGATCATGTCAGTTGCAAATGATAAAATGTATACCTTACTGTAACCATACATGTTTCTGTATTAAGAATTCCTGTTTGCAGGCTGCATAAGGAACAAATGGAGAAATGGCAGGAGGAGATCAAAGAGTTACGGATGCTTGATGCCTCAAATGAGGAGGCCAGTGTTGTCTTGCATAACGCTAGATTTTTACTTCAGAACCCTTCAACTGATTCCTGAAGGTATTTCAAAATCTGATTCTACTTTAGTTCACCCGCAGAAATGGATTTGACGTAATGTGATCATGGAATATACAGAATCCTTCAGTAGGAAAAAGACAACTTCCTAGAAGCTAGCTCTGGAATTTGAGCTGCTAAAGAGTCGTTAGGTTGAGCTCAGGTGTCCTGAAATAATTGTCATCAACATTTGGTGGACACCTTGTTTAGATAGATGGCATGGCAGTTGGGTTGCACTCTACTCCGTAAAATGCCTTGAAAATAAAGAAAATATTCAAGATTTGTGGCAGATTTTTGCATCATCCTTTTTACAAGTACCCATTGCAAAATGGCAGTTGGGATGGAACTTGGAAGTGTTGATTTTTCCTTTAGTACTCTGAGGATGATAGCATTTGAGAGTAGGAATGAAATTCCAACGGTAATTAGAAACCTAACGAATTGAGCTAAGCCCATAAAAAGATTATGGCACTATTAACAAAGCTAATTTTGAATATTACGCTTGCTTCTCTGCAGCCTTAAACTTTAGGTCTTACTGACCAAATTGTGATCGCTCATTTACGCTTAGTGCAATTTAACCTTACGAAGGAACTTACACCTTGATTACGTTGTACAGGTCAGAAGAATGAGATTAGCTTGGCGTCAAATGGATGGGGCATGTCTCCTTAATGTTGGTAGTTCACAAACTGCATATAATATTTGATTCTTAGGATCACCTCTGTTGCTGCAAAAGCTGTTACGAGATTTCCCTGATTTAAAACAGGCAAAAGAAATGATAAAAGCAGCATCCTACATAGTTCCTTTGTACAATATAAGTATATTAAACGGTATATTGTCAGTTCACGGTCGGTTCAAGTGCAGGAAAATCACGATTTCTATGGTATCGTTGGTATCTGTTATCATTGTTAGCCAAGAGATTGGCACCAGATGTTCCTTTACTTTTGTCAATCCGAGCATATAGTTAACTACTGCGATTGCAATTGAAAGTTGCGTTTTCAAATTAGGTTTTGCGTTTTGGATGGTTAATAGTTCCCACATGGGATGATGAAGGAAAAGTTCTCTCTTCACTTCAATAATATAGACAGTTGGCAATGCTACTATAGAATCGTGAACATGCCATGAAATATGGCACCCTAGTTATGACCAATTACCTTAATTGTACGCATGATAATTTCATATCTTACATTAATTAATCATATTTCTCTATTTGAAGTATATGTTAATTTCTTGATAAGCAAGTGGTTTCCATTATTGCGTATGAATTATTTATGTTAATATTTAAAATTAAAAAAAAAAAAAAGGAGTACAAGGATTGATAATATTTTACTTACCTACTTCATAATTTTGCTAATTGAGCATTCGAATGATTTATTTTTAAATAAATCTAAAAAGTGGATTTAAAGTAACACATAAAATTATTATATCATATAATTTTGTAAAAGAAAATAAAGCAATGTATCTCTTTGTAATTGTCAAATCCTAGGGATATATATATCTAATGCAGTTTAAGTTAATAAACTATGATAATGCTCATATATAATAAGATTTTCTTTCTTGTTAATTAGATTCATCTCGCTACTTTAAAAATATTAAAAATAATATATAAAATATACATATTAAATACAAATAAGACAATATGACTTTTCATGACTAATTAAAAAATATTGTAAAAAAATGAAAAAAAAAAAAAAGAAAGAAAGAAAGATTTTTTTATGCAATATTATTTTGTGCAATTTTTAGTAACATTTGAGCGGCAACTGGCAAATATGTTAACCAATTAAGGATTACTTAATGAACTTGGCAAATATGTTAACCGATTAAGGATTAAGTAATCAACTTAGCTAACATTATTGCAATAATAATCTTTCATTTAATGAAAAAAAAAATTTTATTCATTAGGACACCAATGGACCGAAATAACCGGTCATAATGTCATCAAATATTTATAATAAACGAATATTTCACCGTATTCGTCACTTATTATAAATAGCGGTCATTATTATTGTCAAATACATTCTTATGAACTATTAAGTTAAAGATCTCTTTTCAGAAGAAAAAAAAAACAAAATGGTGATGGCTTTTATCTTCGTAATGCTAGGGTTTTTTTCTACGAAAACAAATGTAGTATCAGCAAGTTGGCAGCAAGCCCATGCAACTTTCTATGGCGGCAGTGACGGTAATGGTACAATGGGTGAGTCTCCATTTCCAATTTTTCCTTATTAAATAATTAACAAGCCTTTACTGTATTATGTTTATTTATACATATATGTATATATAGGCGGTGCCTGTGGATATGGAAATCTTTATACCGACGGGATTGGAGTAAAAAATGCTGCACTGAGCACAGCTTTGTACAACGATGGCAAGGCATGCGGTGGGTGCTATCAGATTACCTGCGATTTTGCCAAAGACCCTCAATGGTGCATCCAGGGGACATCCGTTACAATTACTGCTACAAATTTCTGCCCACCAAATTATAATCTTCCTAATGACAATGGAGGATGGTGCAACCCTCCACTCCCTCACTTTGACATGTCTCAACCTGCCTTTCAGACTATTGCCAAGTACAGTGCTGGAATCGTACCTATCCTCTATACGAAGTGAGTGACTTTTACAATCTAAATAATCAATCCTCATTCATTACTATTAATTAAAAAGGACAAAAGAAGAGAAAGCAATCCTGCCAAATAATTCTATGATTATTAGTAATTAATGTGATTACTTGAATTTGGCGTATAGGGTGCAATGCCAGAGAAGTGGAGGCGTAAGATTTACTATAAATGGACGTAACTACTTCGAGCTAGTGCTAGTATCAAATGTAGGAGGAACTGGAGAGATCTCAAACGTATGGGTAAAAGGGTCGAAATCAAATAACTGGGGAATTATGTCAAGGAACTGGGGTGCTAACTGGCAGAGCCTTGCGTATCTGAATGGGCAGAGCTTGTCGTTTAGACTCCAAGCAAGCGACGGACGTACCCTCACAGCCCCTGACGTGATACCCTCTAATTGGGCGTTTGGCCAGTCCTTCAAAAGCAATGTTCAATTCAACTAGAATGTATACATGTCTGTCAAAGCTGGAAACTAAGCTTAAACTTCAACTCGCTAATGCATGCAAAAACTTAATATATATATATATATATATATATATATATATATATATATATATATATAGTTAATTAGAATTACTAAAATTTTAAATATTAAATGTTTGATTTAGGCCTAAAAATCAAAGGACAAATATAAAAAAGATACCTTTGCTATTGATTCTTCGTTTTATCAATTTTGCATTGGCGACAAAATTACTGTTGACAATTTACTATTATGACAATAAAGGTTAAAGATTAAAGATTAAATAAATAATAAAACTAATCCTATTAATTATTATAAATGCTATTCTAATTAAATTATAGCTATTTCTTCCCTTTCATTTATTTGAACAAACTTTCAATTTAGGGTGTTCCATTTATTTAGACAAAATTGTTATTTCTATTAAAAAAAATGAAGGTACAAAAGTCTATATTACCCTTTACATAACCTTCAATATTTGCAAATATCAAGATAATGGTGGATAAAATACAGAAACTGCATTTATTATAAGAAAATTATTTTATACCTTTCTCTCTTCACTTTAATTAAAAATAAGTCAACGATTTTCAATTTTGACTCACATTTTTAAATTAAAAATCGTCTCTCTCCAAAATATGTCGCCTCAAACCAACAATGGGGTGTATTTATTTTATGTTTATTAGTTGTAATGATAATGTTTATCCATCATTTTGCAAACATGTATAAATAGTGCTCATTCAACAAGTTGGTGCACGCCTTTTATTTATCTATATAAATTCAGAAAATATAAAATGCATACAACTTAATATAAAATGCACACATACACCCAAGATGATTGATATAAATACATATAAAGCATTTGCAGACGCAATGTATGTTTTATGCAAGATTTACTTCAATTATTTAAATTTTTTAATTTTAAACTGTTATTTTTGAATTTATTTATTGGAAGAAAAGAATAGGACGTAATTGATTTTAAGTAAAAAAATGGTGCAATCAATGCAATGCTGAAGGTAAATTTAGAAAAAATTTTATTTTCTTAATTTCTATATAGACCGAATAAATGAAAAGGCGGGAGTATTTTACGTGTTAAATATAAAGATTTTCTTACCTATAAAAGTTACGGTCTCTCTTGAGAAGAAAATATACAAAAAAGGTGATGGCTTTTCTCTTCATATTGCTAGGAATTTTTCCCGCAAAACAAAACCAAATGCAAACTCAGAGATTTGGCATCAAGCGCATGCAACTTTCTATGGTGGTAGTGACGCTTCTGGTACTATGGGTAAGTCTTCATTTCGAAAGTAATCTTCTTGTATCTCATCAAAATAGTTAATTAATAAGCTTTTCGAAAAAAATCAAAATACTTAAAACTTTTAATGTTATCATTTCATTCATATATATAGGCGGTGCCTGTAGATATGGAAATCTCTATAACTACGGGAACGGAACCAAACCTTCTGCATTGAGCACAGCTTTGTTCAACAATGGCACGTCATGCGGTGGGTGCTATCAGATTGCCTGCGATTCTACCAGAGACCCCGAATGGTGCCTAAAGGGCACATATATCCCAGTTACTGCTGCAAATTTCTGCCCACCAAATTATTCTCTTGCTAATGACAATGGAGGATGGTGCAACCCTCCACTCTCACACCTTGACATGTCTCAACCTGCCTTTGAAAGTATTGCCAAGTACAAAGCTGGAATCGTACCTGTTTTCTGTAGGAGGTGAGTTAATTCTAAATAATTAATATTAAAGAGGAAAAATAGAGAAATCTATGATTACTGATAATTAATTAATGCGGTTACATGTATAAGGTGCCATGCCAGAAGGATTTACCATGAATGGACAGAGCTACTTTGGGAGCTGGAGATATCTCAAAAGTATGGGTAAAAGGTTCAAAATCGAAGAGTTGGGAATTAATGAAAAGAAATTGGGGAGCTAACTGGCAGAGCCTAAGCTATCTGAATGGACAGAGCTTGAAGTTTAAAGTCCAAGCAAGTGACGGGCGTAAGGTCACTGCTCATAATGTGGTGCCTTCTAATTGGGCGTTTGGGCAGTCCTTCCAAAGTAATGTTCAATTCAATCGCTACTTGTAGTTGTGTTGTATGTTCTTAATTCTTTGTTACCCTTTTTACAGAACGTTTGTATGATTATATATGGCAGATCTAGAATTCTAGGGTTAACATACATATATATATAATTAGAAACGAAAAGGAGTGAAAAAATAAAAAAAAAAAATTAATAAAGTTAATTTATTTGATTACTCATGCCTGCCTGTTTGAATGTATTGTTGTTTTCAGGATCGGGATTCATTAGTGCTTTGCCCTTTTCTATCCATTTTGGGCTATGAAATCCAGTGAACACTTTCATATGGATAAAATCAAATTACTGAGAAAAATATAATTACAAATATATCTTTCATTATGTATATATTCAGTTCCATTATTGCAACGATAAGAGAAAATATATACATAAGATAATTAATTATTCATATCCCTCACATTAATTCGATGGTATTATTTGGGGAAAGAAAAATTTGGAGAAGAAAGAAAGAAAAAAAAGAGGGGGCGGGGGGAAGAAACTCAAGGCTTCCTGGGGTCAAGCCTGGACTTAATCTTCTCAATCTCCTTGGTGCCAACTTGAAAAGATTTAGTCAAGATATTGGTGGGGACTGGTGGAGATGCAGCAAAAAGTGTCGCCCCAATGGACTGGGTTCCGGGCAATTGACTATTGAATGCTGAAATTACAGAAGCTATCTCCGGACCATTGTTCTTCTGGAAGTGAACCAAACCTCTAGGGAAAACAAAGACTTCACCTTTGTTCACAGTTTTTGATATCAACTTGTTAGCAGTGGTGACAAATCCTACCTCCAATTCACCCTCTAGAACAAATATCATTTCGGTGGCGCGAGGGTGTATGTGTGGCGGGTTAAGCCCCTCAGGAGCATAGTCAATTCGGGAAAGCGATATTCCTAGAGTGTTCAGGCCCGGAATCTTCTCAACATTGGCTCCCGTCACTAATGATCCTACTGAGTTATTCACAGCTCCAGCCTTAGCCAAACCATCGAACGAAAAATCTGTATCTGTAATATTCGCCTCTGGTTTGCACGGAAACCCATTTAATTTCGCTCCTAGATACATAAAAATATATCATCAAATTAGAAGGATCATAAAAATTGTACTAACCTACTCCAGTGAGTGAGAGAAATGAAAGAAAAATTAATATAATACCTGAAGATTTATCCGCGACGCAGATATCTTGAAGCGGGTCAGGATCATAAGCAAGGGTGGAGGAGAGGGCAGCAAAAATGAGTAGATATTTGAGAAAGGTAGCTGCCATGCTTGGATTTGAGAAGGAGAAATAGTAAGGGTAGGAAGGAGACAGAAAAAAGAAAAGCTATAGCTACGACATAAAAGGAAAAGAAAAAGAAAATGGTGGTCTGTGATGAGACGGACTAGCATTGCTCGTTTTATAGTGTGCATGATTAAAGACATGGTTGATTAGAAAGAAAGAGAGAGATAATAGACTGAAATTAAAGCACAAGGAAAGGCATGTATGAAATGGTCTGCGTACTCTACTTATCCATAAAGCAATCGATAATGTCGCCAATAAGGAAAGCATTCAAAGATCAGGTGACAAATGACAAGAGTGCCAAATCTGAAAAAATGAAACGCAGTGAAAATGCGTGCACCAAACTGGAACAGGCAAATGGGGCCTATATAGATATTAGATAGGAAATGGACATCTCTACCACCGCCACTTTAGCCCAATAATTTCTTGTCGTGGTTGGAAAAGGGTTTGGTTTAAGCGGTGGTTGAACAGTCCTGTCCTGTCGTATGGGTGTCCTTTACTGCAGGATTCTGTCTGTCTGATGTCTCTGAGTTTGTGCTTGTTCAGATCAAAACATTTAATTTATGTTCGTTTGTTATTTTTATATTTGAGCTCCATTACGCAAATTATATAATTCTAGATTCTATTTAAGATTGAACAAATCATGAAATTCTAAAGCCACGATTTTGTTCTGAAATAATTCCAAATGAAAAGATTTCTGTTGGCTAATAATTCTGTAATGGTTGAGATGGATAATTTAGGAACATGGAGGGAGCATGTCCTATGAAAAAGTTGCTATCATTCTTCCTTTGTTCAAAAATACGGTAGCAACATGGGCTAACCAACCTATCCGGCCCAATTTCTGTTATTACACAAAATAATAATAATAATTATTATTATTATTATTGACGCTCCATTTTCTTTTCTTTTTCCTTCAAAAAAATAATAATTTCCGACAAATATATCAAAATTATTTTTTTATCCATTTTTTTTAATATCTAACTTAATACAGCATACAATAAGCATACATTTATTAATCCGCTAATCACTTAAAATCTTATAAATTAAAAATTTTAATTTTTAATAGTGCAAATTAACAGGAAAAAAAAAACTAAAACCTGGCGCTGATAACTTGAAATTCTTTTGGGATTCTCTATCCTATAAAAATAAATAAAACTAAAACCAAAGTTCAGTCCCAAGAGAGCACAGGGACAGGAAAATTGCCTTTTGATTAACATCTTACCATCCCAAAAAGGGAAAGAAAGAAGAAAGAAGAAAAAGGAAATGTGAAGGATTAAATGATGAATGAAGCCAACAGAATAATTGGATGCTAGAAACTTAGAGGAAGCACAGTTCTAGCAACCCGGATTGATCATCCTGCTATGTATAAACTAATCTTCAACAGAAGAGAGGATGGAATTGACAAAAAGACAGCTTCTATATTCCAAAGAATGTCAAAGATTGATTCTGAATCTGGAATTCTTTAGATGATTACCCTTTGCCTGACAATGATTGATTACACATGTGAAAACAATTATCCTGATGATCTCCAGATTCTTCCCTCTAGAGAAACCACCATGACAGAGACATCGTCATGATATTTTCGCCGATCTCCATGAGGAATGTCCAGCAATTCATGAAAATCCATTCCTGCAACAGCCAATTACGAGCCATAATTAATTAACAAGAATTCAATTTGTGAAAAAGAGACTATTTATTCCAGAATAATAACAGTGCAAGGAAACAACTACCAATCTATTGACCAAGTTAAAAGAGCAACTAA
Organism: Jatropha podagrica; assembly: GCA_947857235.1. NCBI lineage: Eukaryota > Viridiplantae > Streptophyta > Magnoliopsida > Malpighiales > Euphorbiaceae > Jatropha > Jatropha podagrica. The sequence goes on along the minus strand of CANUEP010017882.1, from coordinate 42,102 downwards.
CTCCATAATTTGCCTTCTAGGTAAAAATTATGCAGCCACTCTCTCCTATCATTTAATGAACTGTATTAGGGGGATAATTTAGTCATTAAGTAAAAATTTAGGACAAACTCATCATAGGGAAGACAAAAGAAGTTGGGTATAGCTGTTCTGAAGTAGATTCTAAATACTGTGTTACACAGTTTCACTTTAGAGCTTCATTAGCAAACTTGACGACGTATATTATTTTCATTATGAAAAAAAAAGTAAAAATTGTGAACGCAGTCAAGTATAAGCCATTTTCTATTTTGGTACCAAACAGGAAAATTCTCGTGTAGAATAGTTTGCCTGGAAATTTTAATCTGAACTACCATCTCCAAGGGTTGAAAATTTTCCATGACAGAAAATTAGTGGAAACAATAAAACAAAACATTGCTAGCTTGAGGATCTCAATCAGAAAGAAAAAGAAAATTGGAAGCAGAAATAAAAATGATCTTTAGTCGGAGGGTTTCTATATGGTCTATGCAGTACAGTGGCTACTCAGCAACTGACTGCAACTTGCTAAAGAATTTGAAGGAAGGTCAGAGGTAATTTACACTAACCATTCTTTTTGGCAGCGCGGAACAGAAGCTCAGCAATTAGATACTGTGCAGGATCACCTTCAGGGACATTTTCCATGAACCATGTGACATGGGCAACCACCTCTTCATTGCTGAAGTACTGGTAAAGCCCATCAGAAGAAAGAACCAAGAAACGATCACTTGAGGAAAGCCGATGGTGAACAATAGAAGGAATGCAGCTAACATAGGGATTAGTTCCCACATAATCGATACGAAAGATCTCTAGAAGAGCTTCATTACAGGTTGGCTGCGACCAAGTTAAATAAAAAAAAAAAAAGTTAGATCAAATCGTGCAATACTTAACAAAATTCAAACAAACAACGAACTAAAATTTTTGAAAGTCATACAAAAGAGTCCTACTCGTGTCCCAAATGAAAGTTACAAATGAAGTATTTCTTTAACTCAAACAATGAAATATTTATCCAGATTGAAAAACATAAAACACCATTTGTGCCATAACTAAGTGGCATAAACTTGAAATCTAAATAGAATAACTCAAAATCATCCAGGCCAAATATGTAGGCAAAATTCTCAATCGGCATAAGATTTCACATCTTGAAAAGAGCAAAATCTTTAACTCAGTACATATATGAACCTTGAACCAGTTAGCCAATTATCATCTTCACAGTGACATCCATTTCGATATCAGTCCATTCCATGCTTCACTCCTCCATTTATACTGCCTTGCTTCAAGAGCAATATATATATGGATAGGCAGCTCCTTTATTGCCCAAAATTGTGAATAATTTTTGTGATTCCATTCATTATTAGAGCCATACCCCACGTCTGTTTGACCTTGCCTTAGGGATGGGAATCATAAAAATAAACAAATAAAGGATTCTTCAGTCCACCTTCCACCCTTTTCCACATTCAGCACTTAAATACTACCAATAAGATAGGGATGAGCACCAAATACAGCCTGGAAATAGCTGAGGTCAAAATGGTATATTTCAATCCTAGGTTCCGCATTCCGAAACTCACCCAACAATTCCCATCATAATATTGTGTGGATGCCCTAATTGATTTTTAAGACTAACTGTTCAGTCAATCATAGCATCTCATATTTCATGAAGCAATCCAAACATCCCTGAAGCCCCCCAGTGAAACTTACAGTTCTGTCCAAAGTTTGTGGCCTTGCCTCCTAGAATCCTGCCTATGCAAGTAATGCTGGAAAACAATAATTTTCTCAGCATTGCAGCTTCATTGCCTGCTCATTTTCAATTGATGATGAACACTCAACAACCAAAGCATTTTAGCTCCAAATTATTTGGAGGACCCGAAAACAAGATTAAAATAAAAATAAATGAAGCACCAACTTGATTTTGAAAACACTACTGGCAGAAAGCTCAACCATACAGCAAGCACAGCCACATATTTCAGAGTGGACACCAGACAGTCATCTTGCATACAACACAGAATTGAGGGAGACAATAAGGGATGAATTGCACTCGGATTATATCATATTGAGCATATACATTATCTTCATTCTGTTCATCACTATGTTCCATATTTTTCTGAAAATGGAAAGCTATCGTATGTGAGCAAATGTGAGATACGGGAATGATCTAGATAGAGAGATTGTTTGAATGAACCGCAAAAGGGAGGACGCATTTTACTTAAGTAATTTAAGTTAATAATCTTTATAAATGAAGCATCAAAAATAGGATGGGTAGAACAGGACATCACATGGAAATTTTTGTAATAGCTTCAACATTTCCCCTTTTACAGAATAATTATTCATAGTGTTATAAATTAGACACCTACTGTACATAAAGATAGAAATATTTGTTCAAGGCTTCAGACAAAAATATCAAGTTAAAAATTTTATTTAGAATTAAAGAGTAGTTAATCACAGAAATATTAAAAAGAGCAATGGCAACATATTTTAATTGCACAAATTACCTGGAGAAACAAAAAATAGGAAAAATAGATCAAATATTCGAAGTTACAATATCTACTAACCTTCTTTAGAAATCCAGCACCAAATGCTCTAGTAACTTTCAACTGCCCCTTCACCCGGTCGTTCAAAATGGCTTGGTGGTCATCAGGATGTTCTGCCTTTACTCTGATCACTTCCTGTAGAAAGAAAAATGGATACAATATTATTTCCATTTATAGCAATACAAGACCAGAATTCTATGTTTAACTCCACAAATCTAGGTCGAATCTAGTTGAGGTCTATGAGATCCTCGGATTATGTGGCTTCTACATGAAATCAAAATAACCAAAAAATCCACAGGCAACTAATTGCTGAGAAATTTTATATTAGCCATGCACATTCTCTTGCACCTAGGTTTTGATTTGGCAGTATCATTCCATACATCATTCAAAAGCACAAAGTATAACTCAATATATAGGTAAACATATAAGCAACTAGAATTGTCTGTGGAAGTAATCAGTTCATAAATAAATCAGTAAGTGCCGAAATTTACAGGTTCATTCTAATTCATAGATGCAATTATACAATCTAACACAACGTGGATATGGCTGAAATAGAAAAAGTAACCTTTCCTTTTTTCTGGAACTACAAAAGAACAAATGTAAAAGAGAAGATATTGGCTATACCAATCTGTCTGCCAAACACTGGTTTATAATTTCCAGAGATCTTAAATGTAGCTTGATAAAATTAAAAATAAACATATTTAAGTTGAAGCAAAGATAACCAATCGTGGAAAGGTCTTGAGAATTACTAGATTGAAACTTTCAAGAACTACACCTGCTCAATACTTGTGCTGTGATCAGTGGAAAGCTGAACAGCTCTCATCTTCAACCTGCAAATGGATATTTCTCTATTCTTGTTGATCATATTAACCTGATTGTTCTGATTGTGGATTGGAGACTCCTCTGAAATTCTGTCTAGCTCCATGCGAACTAGTGACTCTCTGGATCTGTTCCTGTGCCTCATATCATCCTTTGCAAAACTTGGATTTGGATGGCGATCATTAGGCCTTTCCTGGGCTAAGATGGCACGGCTATCCCCCAGGTTCATAACATAAACATCTTGATCCTTCATTAACATCACTAGAACACAAGAACCCATCAAAGCAAGTTCTGCATTTTTATCAAGTGTATTTTCCACCATTTCCATGTATGCCTCCTCAGTGTGGTCAAGTGCACGAGACATTGCTCTTAAAACTGCATCATGATCAATAATTCCTGATTTACATCTCCTAATGGGTCCAGGAGGTTCTATTACTCTCTCATCAACACAAATCTCCTCTCTGTGCCAATCATAGCTCCAAGGAAAGAGTTTCTTACGCAAAGATTTCTGCTTCCTATACATTTGTCTGATCTTTGAGCTGATAATGGACTTTCTTGTACTCTGTCGTTGCATTGAAACAGAAAGATCAGTTGCAATTTCTGGATTACTAGATTCGAACGCAATCCCTCCATCCTCTCCCGATGTAGAGGGATCTTCACTTTGTTGATTAGGACCATCTCCATTGCCATTGTTCAAAGAACTAGATCTTTGCTGTTCTTGTAAAGTTGGTCTTGAATCCAAAAAATCTGAATTTGGCTGGCAACTGCACATACTCTTTGTTTGTTTTTCAACCAGAGAGATGGAGACAGGACCTAGCCCGTTGCACGACTCCAGTTGCAGTAGCTCATACAGGCGCATACTTTTCCTTCCTTGGCCAGTCAAGTTGGCAGTTGGAATGGAGACAGAATCAGAACCTGAGTTGCTGGACTTTTCAAAATTAGATGATTGCTGCTGACTGCCCCTAATACTATCACTTTCCTCTACTATTTCACATCTAGAAGATTGACCCCTGACAACTCTTGGACTGCACAATTCTTCTAAACTACAACAAGTTACTTGACTTGAATTAGGCTGGTCTTCCTTCCCAGATTCAGGACCAGCCTCAATACATAGACTTTTTGTATTTTCAGGTTTTATTTTATCATTTACAGATTTATCTTCATAATCCCATAGCACTCCTTCCAATTCTCTGTCAATAGCTTTATAAAGGTGGCTCATGAGAAAATCTGGTGCATCTGGGCCGCTAAAGCCATCATATATCCCGATGAACAACCATCCTTGCTCTTCTGAAAGCACAACATGAACCCTATCCTCACCAGCCTTCCCATGAGCCCATTGTAAGTTACGACTGTTCACATACTCTCCTTCTGATGATCCTACTTCAACATTCCGTGAAGCTTCTGGTCTAAACTTTGGCTCCCTGACATGCCAGGCCAATTGGGTCACTGGATGCAAGAAAAACCTCTGCATCCAACCTGTCCCAATTGAATGTTTCGAGAATGTCCGAGATAAAGTATTTTTCATTGGTCCACTTACACTTCTTACTAAATGCTGGAAGCGAGGTCTTCTACGACCACGTGCAAGGGGAGCAGAAAAGTTTGATTTGTCGGTAGCATCAAGAGGACCCGACATCACCCCTTTCTCAATTGGTCCAGACATAAAACCACTCCCCCTATCTAGAGGACCTGAAGCAAAACCTCTCTCCAGTGGTCCAGACATAAATCCATTCAAAGGTCCAGAGCCACGAGGCACTGGCTGCAAAGGAATTGCAGCAAATGAGGAGGTGCTCTCAAATGATGCAGCAGGCTCTTGCATGTCACTAGCAAACAATGCACTCTGGTTACCAGTCCTAGCAGTTGAAACATTGGCACTAACCGATGCCCCCGATATGGTTTTAAATGTAGTTTCAGGGAAAGTCTTATTAGGTCTATGCAATCCAGATGGATCATCAATTGCGTCATGTCTAAATGACCCACTTAATGTTTCTGAATCTAGGGTACTAGAATCAACTGTAAACCTCTCAGAGTTTGAAGGGGTAATGGCAGGAGAGTCAAAAATGGATGGCCTAACATAACAGAAAGAATGGCCCAATCCCTCATCCAGTGGCTCTAAAAACTCTAAATCAACACCATTTTTGCCATTAAATGGCACAAAACAACCTACAACACGAGAAGTGCCGTTCCCCATTTTGTTAATATATACCTCACAAAAAAGAGATACAGGACCCCTGATATGGAGGGCTTATCTCATTTTGCACCATTAGGAAATACAAAATGAAAAAAATTAAACAAAATCTCAAAAACCCACTAAAAACCCCAACCACCTTATAACTTTTCAAGTAACTATACATCATCAAATTCTCATGCTCCGAGCATTAAAACCCAGACCCCGTCGATGCATAAGAAGCCACACCTTATATATTTAAACCAACCAAAAAAAAAAAATGAAAAATGAACAACTGCGAGCTTAGCTAATCAGCTAGAGTAACTGAAACGATTCTATTATCAATTAAGATTGCAAAAATGATATAAAGAGCAAAAGCAACAGTTCTACAGCTTAAAATGTGATGATCTGACCTTGCGATGGTGTACTAAAGCGAGAATAAAGCAGTGGATCGAGCACAGCAGCAGACAGATCTAAGGTACAGTCTCAAAGGGACAGTAAATGGAACACATCAGGTACGAACAAAGACACAAAACCCATTAGATTATCTTTTTTTTTCCCGTGCAATCTGACAAAGTCTCCAAATAAAAAACACGGACCAGATTGGTTTCACCCCATAAGGTTGAAACATGCACACAAACACTGCTCCTCAAAATCCATCTACCACTATAAAAATCAAAGCCAAAAAAAACATAAAGAAGTCTTTTGAAGTTTGCAGTCTATAAAGAAGCAAAAAATAGAGCGAAACAGGGAAGAGAAGTAGAGAGAAAATGTGGGCATTTGTTTTAGTGAGTGATAATAAAATAAAAATTTGGGATTTGGTGTGATGATGAGGAATCAAAGTTGAGTTCATCAAGGAGGGGTCTCATTCTTGGGGTTTTCAAATGGTTTGGGAGGGTAAAAAACTTCCATAAAAAATAAAATAAAATAAAAGAAAAAAAGAAATATCAAAACTAAAATTGAAGTTGAAAAGTAGAGACACAGAGTAATTAAACATGGATTTGGTTTGGTTTTCTCCTGTAATAAGTATTACTACTTTTTTTTATTAATTTTAATTTTAAGTTTCCTTACAAATGATTGGTGGTGTTTTTGGTGCTGTTGGAGTCAATAAATTGGCACTCATCATCATCATCATCAACAAAATTGGATGGGTGGGGTGAAGTGGCCCCACCATTTTCAAATTTTTGACCCTCGTTTTACCTTAATTATAATTATAATCTAATCACTAATCACTGGTTTCTTAACCTAAAAAAATTAATACCAATTGGTGTACAGAAAATCAATTATAATATCAAAAGATTCTGATCCATACCATAAGAATATTACAATAAAATGTATTTTACAAGACATCATCCAGACTCAATTCGATGTCTATCTAATTTTTAATCCATATTCAAATATATAATTTTTAAAAAATAATTGACATAACGTATTGATTTTTAATATTTTTAAAGAGAAATGAGTAGTCTTTTATCTAATAAATAAAAAAAGATTTATTTCATTTCCATTGACCTTGACAATTCGATTTTCTTTTACTAAGAAAAATGGACAAAATGGTAATAAACTGTTAAAATGGCAGTTAATCATATATGTATTAATTGTAAGTAAATAGTAATTTCCTAACCGCACAATAACAAACCGTGTACTATTGTTTGAAAAAAAAAATGTTTTCAAATCCAATTTTTTTTTTCATTCCGTTAATCATTCTTTAATCATGCAAAAAAGTCAAAATATAATCCGAACAGATTTATAAAAATGTCAATAAGGAGGATTTAAAAAAAAAAAAGGGAAAAGTCATACTATTCACACTAAATTTAGAAATTTGCAAGTTAAAAATAAATTTTTTTATCTGATTTTTCAAATATTAAAATAACGATTAACAAGATAATTCCCAATTAATTATATTAAATTAATTAACGACTATAGTACTCAAAAGAAAAGAAAAAATAGTAGAATACAAGGATAAATACTATTTTTATTTATTTATTTTTTTAATTTCTCCTTCACTGCAAATGATTATTTACTTTACTGACTGTGTTTGAAATTTCATTTCACGAACTGTGATTATATTTCAGAACGTGTTTTGTATAAATGGCAACTGTTTTTGGAGCAAAGATTTTGTCATTTATATGGAAATTGATGAAAAGGACTGAAAGCTACGCTTTCAGTTGAAATTATGAATTTGATTGGCTGTCCAAATCCCTTTTTTTTTTTTTTTTAATTAGACATTAGTACATGCATTTATATAAAAGCACATGGGTTTTATTCTAGTAATTAATATTTTTATTCTAATCACAATACTCATTGGACCGCAGATGATGTATAATTCAAATGGCAATTAACTCATAATCTATGATGAATAGAAATAACTCAGAAGACCCATGAATGAATGAGAACAAGTGAGAGAGGAGCACTGCTTCAAGCTATAATACAAAGGGGAATAAAGAAGATACTCTAAGGTTTCTTGATGAGCATGCACATGAATGGATGGTATCGATACATATAAGTATAAGATGTCTGTCTCTATATAAATCCAAAAAAATATTTGTGAAGTCATATTCATTCATGCCTAACTCCCAATAAGCACAGGATGCCAACTCCACTCTATAGGCACCCACCCTTTATTGCTTCACTTAACCAAATCCACTACATGAAGAGATTACCCTTCTTCTCAATTAATTGCGTATTACAATACTTTCTTCTGAATTTCTGCATATATAATAGCTAGAATAATGATTAAAAAATTAAAAAAAAATTTTATATTTCAAGTGGGCATCTTCAGCCAAAGTCCAAGCCAACAAAATTATTTATTGTTTAGAAGGTTGCACCAAAGAATTAATCTAATCAAAATCTGCTAAAGGAACAAAACTGTATGTCAGAAAATGGCCATTATCATTAAGAAATACTATAATAGATGAAAGAAACCAAAAAGTCTAATTTGATTCTCACATCCATCCAAACCCTTCGTCAATATAATATGAGGGAGACCTTCATTTTTTTTTTTTTTTTTTTAAAAAAAGGGGTAAATTAAAAAATAAATTAGTTGACGTTAGTTATTTTATATATTAAATAAAAAATGCGCAACGTATACATAAATTAAAAATAAAACATGTTTCTTTATAAAATTACGCAAATCGATGATAATTTAGTACAAAATTTTCAATTAATATAGAATCCAAACAAGTAATGGAGTCTACGACTGTAACTAAAATTATTTCAATTGAATATCTATCTCATAATAATAAATAAATTCAACAGTTTGATTTAAATTAGAAGGTAGTCTTTAATTTTTAAAATTTAGCATGTAAAAATAAATAAATAAATAGTGTTTCTGACAGATGGAGAGAGTAGAGATGAGATATGGACGACAGTGACATCAAAAGTGGGTATTGAAAATTTTGTATATGGGTAAATCCACTTATGGTGTGCTAGTTGATTATCACTTACTAAAAGTGCTTAGAGTTGATGAATAATTGAGAATCATGTCTAAATCCATTAATTAAGTTTTTATATTAAGTGGGTTTGTTCAATTCAACAAGTCCCTACTCCTACCCTCCAAATAAATAAATAAATAAATAAATAAAAACCTTTTTTTCATTCCAATCACACATGCCAACCAGATCCCTATCTAATGGTAATGGGTCACAAATCAAAAAGGTAATCACCATGCACATGAATCATTTCCCTTGCCAAAAGATTCATAATGCTGTTTTTGCTAAAAGTTCTTTTTATTATTATTATTATTTTATTTAAAAACATATATTTGAAAATTTGAACGTAATAATCATCTGTTAATCTGGTGTGGTAAATTTTCAATATTGATATGCGTAATAGTAAACTTTTAAAACAAAAATCAATTAATAAGAACAACCACAATTGAGTGTGATATTTATTAAAATTTTCGAATTTTTGATTGTAGAAATAAAATTTTCATAGACACCGTTAATTAAAGCGGTGTGAATTTTAAGAGTGTAATTAATTAGGATGGTTCAGTTGTTATGAGTGTGCGTGTACCTAACTTTTTAAGCGGTGGCGATGGGCCATGGCTGTGGCTATGAGGTCCTGTGGCGTACTAGTTCTTATTGGAAGACCGAGAGGTTACCAATTTCGACCTCCGCAGTATCCGGTTCGTGACACGTAACGCGCAGCCAACAGCCATCAGAATCCTCTTACCTATTTACAATCATTATTAGTCAAACGTGTGGCGCTCTTCTAATCAAACTGGCTTTGGAAAACCAACAGCTTTCTTCGACTGTTGTTTGTGCTAACCCATTCAACTTCATTTTTATTTTTATTTTTATTTTTTAATTTTAATAAACTATCAAATCCACAAAAATGCAAACCGGAGTTTGAAACTTTTCAGTTTGCAGTGCACTCGCTCGCTGTTCAATCAAACCATAGATTGCGGTCTGCTATATTTACTTTTCATAAAGTTGTAGCCCTAGACTACACTTTCCGGTTTCCCTCTTGGGATGATTTTCATTTTTCTCTCCTCCCTTTTTCTATGGAATTGATGTTTCATTAACGATACTGTGTTGAAATTTCTCTTTTTGTCAATTTCAAAATTGCCACCTATTATTACCCACCTAAACGAAATTGCTATTGTCAATTCCGAAATCTGAATGTCTGCCAACAACCTAGATTCACAATTCCATGTATATTTGGCAGTCTAGGTTAGGTTTACTGGTTAAATAATTTAACAAAATCAACATTACCATCATCACATTCCTGCTAAAACGACTTATATCATAAACACGAAGATTCAGCAACAAGAATTTAAACCCAATATCAATAGAAATGACAAGAAAACTGCATTCCGTAATAATTTACAAGACAAGAATGTCCACGATACGAACCTGAAGCAGTTATAGTCTGCGTCAATCATTTGGTCAAGTCAATGACACTATTGTGGAGGCAAAGTGTTTAGAATCTGCTTTTGTGCTTCCTCTCGAATGCATGAAAGATTCGTCTGTATCTCCTTGCAAAGTCTACCTTCAACTAGGTGAACAGGCAGCCATAGCTTAGGCTTTACTTCAACGTAATATGAAAGAGTTGTCTCAAATTCTTGATCGACTGAGAAATCATTGTCTGCAGATCTAGGTTTATTAACCTGCATTACTCATCATATCAGTGTTAATCAGCCATTGTATTTAAAAAAAGCGAATTCTGGGTGAAGACCAGAAGATATCATGCCAACCCCCATCAAAGATGCAACTCAATGACAATAGCTTATATTAGTAATCAATGTATTAGTGGCCTAATACTAACCGTAAACCCATCCATTCACGACCCAAATGGCTGCAGAATAAATATTCTTACTTATACTGCTAAGGTTTCTAAAAACAGCAAAATTCATAGACGCAACCAATAAGAACAAGGAAGTCAGAATAGGATTTTAATGCATTCACAAGAATACTGTAGGAATAATTCAAGAATATTATATAGAAACCAGTCAAATGCATATATGCGGAGAGTCAGAGACTACACACTTATGCAGATAAGGAAGCCCAAAAAGAACATTTTCGATGACCAAACCAGGACGTGCTAAAGATTGACAGTAGATATAATCCATAAGGGTGAAAGCAAATTACAGATCTATGCCCAATGGGAACTGAAATCATCTTACTTGAGTTAAGCACGCGATCCAAAAGAATACAAATTTAAGACCAAAAGTTTACGTGCAAACTTTCCAGCAAAAGACTTGTTAATGCATCGTATGAGGTGCCTATTTGTGCAAACAATGATGCTTGCAGGTGTCAAATTATTCTCTCTTCACCTAAAACAAATGATCAGAGTTGAACTTTGCATAGTAACCGGGGTGCTCAAATTAATTGTCATTTATGTTGGACACAATAAAACATCAAAATATGCACGCATAACAATTTCATGCTAAGAGATTACAACCTTGCCTTCACAGGAATAACAGCAAGTTTCACATTGCAATTTGGTGTCATAATCGACATGGTTTTCCAAATGCTATCAAGTTTGAAGCAAGTAAAGGAAGCCTAAGATTTTGAATGAGTCAAACCCAAATACTAACACTGCTTAATGATGGAAATTCAGAAGTCAAACTGAGATGTTATTAAATAACAATTCAAGTTGTGGCCCAAGAAGCTTGAAAACTTTCAAATGAGACAAAGCTATAGCCTATGAAACATAAATATGCAGATAGCAGATAAAGGATAGCAAAAAATTCTAACCTGTTCAATAGACCACTTTCCTTCAAAAAATTGGAAGTCACCTTCAGTCATCTTAAAGTCAATATCACGCTTTTTCCCATGAGCAAGATTCTCAATATCTTTCTCAAAGCAATCCAAGATTGCTTTGGCATTAAATTTCAACCCAAACGGCAAGTTTTGCTGCCCAATCTGTTGATTATAATGCAACACTACAATTAAGTTCTCAACTAAAAACTTATAATTATAATTCTTTAGAACAAAATTGAAATTCTTTATGCTTTCGATTCATTTTTAAGAACAACATCGAAATTAAAGAACACAAAATACCTGATAAAGTCGAGCGTAGTTGTCTTTCTTATCAATTAATTTGCTAACAGCAAGTCCAGGAATGAAATCAACCAATTTCTCATAATCCGTCAATATGCTCCAAATCGTATCCAAATTGGCATTTATAGCAATCTTGGACCTAATTCTCCTGGAATTCCTTCCAAGCTTCTTTATCTCAATAAATATCCCATCTTCTTCACCTACAAACGAATAACTATCTTCGTCATCATCATCATCATCATCATAATCATCATCATTATCACCATTGGAACAGTGAGGGATGGGCCTGGATTGAGAAAGGAGGTGCTTTAGAGATGTTACAGACGAAGAAGAAGAAGACTGTGAGCAAGTTCCTATAAATTTAGAAGGTGAAAGTAAAGAATTGGTTGTGTTGACAGTAGAAGCTTGAAGCAATATAAAAGAATAAGAAGTATAATAATATCCTGAGGCAGCGAAGGCGCGCATTGTTTCGCCCTCTGCAGATATAGAAAGAAACCCACAGCCACATTTCTTTTCCAGTCCAATCTCTGCGGAAAGGAACCTGGCAGCCAGATGGATAAGACACTGGTGCAAATGGGCTCTTCCATAAATTATTGGGTTTTAAAATAGCTCATGGGCTACCGACAGGTAAGTTTAGCCATTTTAACCTGTATCATTTTATATTGAAGACAATTTTTCAACATTTAATTAAATTTAAAAAATAACTTTAAATTATTTTTCAGAGTTTTACTTTTATGACAAATGACATACTTTTTATTTTCAAAAAATAAACATTTTAGTAATTAAAATTATAATATTTACAAATATTTTTTTTATAAAATATTTTCTTTTGAAAACATGAGAAATATTTAAAAAAATAAAAATTTATATTATGTTTTAATATTTTTTTATTATTATACTATCTCTATTTCATATTACTATCACATTTGAAATATCATATTTTAAAAAAAAAAACTATTAAATTATCTAAATTATAATAAATTAGATAAATTGACTATATTATCTTTCATTTAATATTAATTTTATAAAAAAATTATTAAATTGAAATAGTAATCATTAGTTATATATAAAAGGTAAACATGAAAAAAATATTTATTATTTCTTAAAACCTCCAATGTGACAAATATTGTGCAATAGAGTTAATAATACAATGTATCATTTATCTTTTTTTAAAAAAATTATAAAATGATGAAATTGATATTATTATTATAAATAGTCAATAACAAAGAAATTTAAAATTTATTTTATGATATTTTGTTTTTTAATTATGAAAAATCATGAACAATATTAGGAAGCTTAAAATTAAAATATAATTTTTATTATTACCAAGTGAACGTATTTTCTAATTTTCTAGTTTTCATTTTTTAGAAAAACCATTTTCTTAAGATAGATTATAACAAATATTATCCTTAATTTTTAAAAATATTTTACAAAATAAAAAAACTTGATTTATTATTATAAATAATCAATAATAAAAATTCAAAATTTTCAAATAAAAAATTTCTAAATTTATTTTATAATATTTTATTCTTTTAATTTTGGAAGTTATAAATAATGTTTCTGAGGTTTTTTAATCAAAATATGATTCTTTATTGTTACGGAGTGAATCGTATTTTTCATTTTGTGTTTTTAGTTTTCTAACTTTTAAGAAAAATATTTTCTTATAAAACAGAAAATTATTTTACGGAAGTAAACACAAATAGTCTCTAAGGAATGGTTGCATTTGGCTCAAAGTTGTTATCATCATCATAGAATTATCAGCAGCTCAGCATAAATCTACTCCATAAGCAAATAATCATCAAAACAAAAGAAACTAAAAACATGAAGCAGTTACATAATATGGGTTTGTTTGTTATATACCTTGGTCCATGATAGCTGGTTATCAGTATCAGAAACCGTGAAGATCCTAGTTTTTGCTGGTTTCAATCCGCAACTGCCCTGTATGTCTTTGTTACTGCTGCTCCTATCTGGATGGCTGAAGGCTTGAAGCTCTTTTATTTAATTTATAGAGGGATCTTCTAATCTGATGCTTTTGTGGAAAATGATTACTGGAATGCTGTTCTAGGATGCCAAAATATTATGAAGAAGTACAAATGTGAACCACGCATAATTTCGAAGCACATGCGTTTAGTTGGTATACAAAGTGCACAATTTAATGCATATGAAAAGACAGGAAGGATAAATGAGTGATTGCATCTTATTTGGAACGCAAAACTAGATGGCTTCCCTACAGGGTGATAGCGATTGAACGGAAAGGGATAGAATTGAATAATCTAATCATAAACATTGCAGTGCTAATAAGCAAGCCATAGTTGATGAACTAGCAAGAATGGCAAGTTTGCACAACACGTTCAATAGGCAAGCTCGCAGTCACAGGTCCCATAATCAAATCTGTGATTCGTTTTATTATTTGATATGGAATGAATTAATGTATCCCGTGAAACAACCTTGTTGATGAACGTAAATCTACTCTATGAACAAATGATCGTAGAAGCAAAAGAAACCGAAAACCTGAAGCATAAATTACACGGGTTTGTTTATCATATACCTCGGTCCATCATAGCTGGCTATCTGTATCAGAAACCTTGAAAATCCTAGTTGTTGCTGGTTTGAATCCGCAACTTCTCTGTATGTCTTCGTTACTGCTGCTGCTGTCTCGATGATTAAAGGCTTCGAAGCAGTTTTATTTATATAGATTTGCAAATGTGTTAAACAGTTCCCAACTTAGGGATCTCGAAATCTGATCTTTTCTTTTTAAAAAACCATTATCTGATTCATTAAAAATACACAGAAGCGTATGGCAATTCAGCTAAAGCCTGCAAATATTACAGCTTCACAGCTCATCAAATTAAATGATATGAATATATAAATACTAATCTATAATAATTGAGTGTTTGCTTTTAAGTTTTCTTCAGGTTTGGCACATGCCCTTTAGTCAACTGGTTTGGATATATTATATAATAAATATTTGACAGGATAGGGGAAACTCGCTGTCTAAAACGGAGTGATCAAATCAACGCTCCTGCTTGGTACCATGCGCTTTGGATGTGAGATTATCTCTTGAAAATTGATACTTCCCAGTGCTTTTAGTCGATGAACAACCATTATCATGCTCGGATTCAGAGAGCAATCGATCGAGGAAGGAAGTAAAACTGCAGAGGCAACTGTTTATTTTATTTATTTTTTTTTTATACACGTCGTTTTTCCGAAATGAACAGCCCAAGCTCATATGACTAACTAATTGAATCAAAAAGCCCAAAAAAAAAAAATATTTGACCCAAGACACCTTCCCAGTGGGCCTTCCAACATCAAAGCTGTCGAACAGGTGTAGTGTAGTCTTATCCCTTCCAATAACCTACATGGATTGGACTCTCCAGTCTCGGTGAATGCAGTAGTTTTAGTTATCCAAGCCCAATACTAAAAGGGCAGAGCCATGATTGGCACGCGGCCAGCCCATGAAATAAATTCGCGTGACGGTTAATATGAAGACCTCATCGGCGAAAACGAGGCGCAAACGACATAAGAAAGATTTTTATTTCTCGTAATCCTAAATTCCACTTCATCATCTATTCTTCTACCACGCGCCGAGTCTTATCTTTAACCGGCGAAGCCAAACGCCGAACAGAAAACACAGGACACAGTTCAGAAAGCATTTTCAATGGCCTCCACATTCTCAGTGCAAACAGTGCAGAGCCTTAGTATTGTGTGTAAGGTTAGTCTTTCCCCCCTCATTAAAGAGTCCAATTGCACTAATTTTCTCTACGTTTCTGCAATCGCGATTGTTTCAAGCCTTCTATTTGTTTATCTTTATATCGCTCCTAAAATTTCTTAGTTTCTGGAGAAATGTCCGTGTATTAATTTTGCTAGTGTGAGAAATTCAACTCTTTTGTTCTTTTCTATTTTCAAGCTGTTTGTTTTATATGGTTGCAAAGTTTTATGTTCATTTGATTTTATCTGTTTGGTTTGTGCGCTTAATTCTTCTCCTTTTAATTCCTTTTTTGTTTGCTTTAATTTGTATCCCTTGATTTCGATCTTAGCAGGGTAGTCGTGGTCAAGATGTTAAAAATCTGAGTAGGCCATGTATGATATCTACAGCTCCAACTTTGAGCTTGGCTGGAAGAGCATTGACATCAAGATCTAAATATGCTACTAGTGTTTCCATCGTACAGTGTTCTAAAGCTCCTTCTTTTAAGCACGGGAGAATGGCGTGTGTCAACTCAATGGCAAATGTGACTACTTTATTTAATCATCTCGCTGCTTGACATTTTGTTCGCAGTGATATCAATTTGTTGTCATTGTTGATGAGAGAGAATTTTGAAATTCAGACATCTCAAGATTTTAATTCATTTCGTTGCTATGTATACGAATTTGAATGATGATATAGACTATGGGTCTTAATTGCTTTAGAGAATGGAAATGGCTGTCTATATCTATTCTAGCATCTGTTTTATGAAATTTATCAATTCTTGAACTAGGTCTCAGATTTTGGAAATTAGTTGTGGAATTTGCCATAGAATTAAGAAGGAAGAAAACAGAATTACCAGGCCATGATGTCTCAATCTGAAGTAATTCAACATTAGGAAGTAGTAGCTTTGTTGATATTTCACTTCCAGCCCAAGATTGTTCTTTCTGGGGAAAAGAGATTCAGATGGGTATGCTATGGAAATAAACAAGAAATGGATTATTTTTCCCCTTTCTTCTGGGCAATTTAGTAAACAAGCAATTTTTTGGAATCAGATATTGTTTCTACAGAATTATTCCTCTATCTAGCTGCTGCTTTGATATGGCTGCATATGTCTCGATCTTTTGTGCCTTATGTACCTTGTGTTGTATCAGGATGTTGAGCTTCAAGCAAAAGTGACAACCAAGTGCTTCTTTGATGTTGATATTGGGGGTGAACCTGCTGGTAGAATTGTGATGGGCCTTTTTGGAGATGTTGTACCTAAAACTGTTGAGAACTTCCGTGCCTTGTGCACAGGCAAGTTTTTCTTTGTTTGGAATCAATACTAAAGCATCATCATTTTTGGATGTAATCATTTGGCACATCATTTGATAAACCAGCATAAAAATTCACATGCAGGAGAAAAAGGATACGGTTACAAAGGATGCTCCTTCCATCGTATCATCAAAGATTTCATGATCCAGGGAGGGGACTTCACAGCGGGGAATGTAAGCCTCCTGTCTCTCTCCCCCCTCTGGGCCTGAAGTATGCTGTTTCATTAGCAGATGGTTGATTTTACTGAGCATAAATTGTTTTATAATTGACTGCAGGGAACTGGAGGGGTTAGCATTTATGGGTCTAGCTTTGAAGACGAGAGCTTTGCCTGTGAGTATTTGCTAGAATCTGAACAATAATAGTGAAGCTCACACCATCTCACGGTTTTTAGTCTCATTTTATCTCTTTTGATACGAGTGATTTAATGGGGTTCCTTTTGAGGGAAGGGCTAGCATGGTACTAATTTATTAAAGCTATTATCTGCAGTAAAGCATGTTGGACCTGGAATATTGAGCATGGCTAATGCAGGCCCCGATACCAATGGGAGCCAATTTTTCATTTGCACAGTACCAGTGAGTTCATTGCTGACTGCTCTGTTCTTTTGTTCTAGTGCACATCTAATTTCATCCTTTGTTTATTTGGATATCTAGGACGTAGTTTGTATTGATTTCGCAGTATGTTCTTTCAAATGTAGAGAAATAGGTTCTGTTAGGTCAATCAGGCTAATATTTAAGCAAAATCTTTGTCAATAATGATTTTTGTTCATTTCTTGTAGACTCCATGGTTGGACAACCGCCATGTTGTGTTTGGGCATGTCATTGATGGAATGGATGTCCTTCAGAAACTTGAATCTGTAGAGACAAGCAGGATGGATTCTCCTCGGGCACCATGCAGGATTATCGATTGTGGTGAGCTACCAATAGCTGGCTGATCTATTTGCTCTCAGATAGTGGTCCACAGAACTTTGCTACTGTTTCTGCATTGTGCATCCCAATGTTTTAATTAAGATCTATGACCCTTTTGATCGTGGAGGTTTTATTTAAGACCATATAGGCAGAACTTAAAGCATTTTTGTCAAAAGAAATTAGAGCTATGCTTTGTAGGCTCATGCTAGAAGTGAACATATTATTTATATGTAAACATAAATGCTAATGTTGGCTTACAATCTTAGCTCAACAAGGCTTTACTAGATAAATTGTAACTCGGGTTTCATTATCCTGATACTGCGAAGGTTGAAGTAATGTCAAGGATGGTATTACATAATCATATCAAATAGAATGAGCTTCCAACTCTAATATCCCAGTGTATGTGTATATGTGTGAACTAAGGAGAAACCTAAGCAATAACCACAGTTTCCACTGCACTTGACTGGATAACCTGCCTGTGATACTCGTCTTCACCCTCCCATATTTCAGGTATTGCTTCTTTGATATTGTGTATGCTACTCAAGGCATGGTCTGCACCTGGCACTAGGACTGAGCTCCCTACCTGAAATCATAATTTAGTTAACAGTATATTTATTTAATTGTTTTGTATCATGCTGGTTCTACAAGCTATCCTGGATTTTTTTTTTAAAATCAAACTTACAATGACCGTTTGAAGTCCAGCTGCCTTCCCACTTGCAATGTTTCTAGCACTGTCATCAAAGAATATCTGAGAAAGAAGAGAATTTCTTTTTTGGTTAAAATGGAGCAAAAGAAGTAGTTTTCAAGGAAAGTCCGGAGTCTTTACAGTTTTCTTGGGGTGGACATTTGCAATTTGAATAGCTGCTTCCATCGCTTCCAAAGAGGGTTTACAGAGGATTCTTGGCTTGGAGTGACAATTCTTATCATCTGATGCATCCGTATCATTAGCAGTGTTAACGGGAGGATTAAGGGTTTCAAAGCATATGATGCCTTCGAAACAATCTTCCAATCCCAACCTTTTCAGAACTTCAGTTGCATGAGCCTTGTCAGCATTAGTGAAGATCTGAAAACACCAAAATTCATCTTTAGTTTTGCAAAGAAAATTTCTCTTTAAAAAAAAAGAAGAGAATTTCAAGACTTCGACATACTATTTTCCTTTGTGGAATAGAAAGGAGAAGGTTCCTCAACACAGGATCAGGCTTCAATTTCTCATAAGGTAATCTCCCATGAGCTATTGCATGGAACTCATCATCGTCAAATTCATAACCAAGAAACTGAAATTGAGTTTTGAGACCAGTTAGGTTCCAGAAATAACAAAAAGAAAAGAATCATTTTGTTAATCCATGAAAATTAAGTTTCACCTTCAAACCAGCCATTGTTGTTCCATATTCTCTGTATAATTCCAAACACATCCTTGGTACTTCACTTTCTTCAATATGCAAGTGGTGCAACATGAACTCTGCCATTCATCTAACTTAATTAGCATTATCGTAATATTATTGTTACTGTCATTATCGACATAATTAGTGGTTAATTAATTATAGCCATTAATACCTTCTATGTTTTTGCGGCAAGCCAAGTTGAGACCACAGCTCATGGGATATAAAGTATCATCCATATCTGGAAAAAAAAAAAAACCAGAAAACCATGAAAAAGATAGCTTCTTTCGGTAATTACTCTCAAAATATATATAAATCATTTCAGTATTCAACTGATTTTAATCAAATCAGCATAACATACCAAAAAGCAAGCAATCATATTTTTGTTCATTGGCCCTCCCCTCAGGATTCATCTCCATATAAGTACCTGAAAAATGAAAACTCAATGCAACGAAAAAAAAAAAAACTTAGAAAAAACAATTATAGATAGAACAAAGAAAGGCTTACAGTAAACTAATGAACCCATCAAGAAATGTAATGGAAGAGCAAAAACCAAATACTTGGGCTTTCTAATTTATGGTGATGGTAGCTTGGGGAGTATCCAATTGTCGAAGTTATATTATCAGCATATCCAGAGATTTCAAATTAATTATGATGAAAACAATGCAAGTACATCAGCAAACACCAGTAGTCACACAATTTAGAATATATATAATAGTAGCAAATATACTGTACCTGGGATATTATAATAATTGAAAGTACCCAAAAACGATACCTAGTGATGCAAAACTACCTCTTAAACAGTAGAATGAATATAACAGCTTTAATAAATTAGAAATGCATGGTCCAATAGCGGCCATTGGAGCTATATTTATAGCAGTTCACCTATAAGCTTACCCACCAGCACGTCTCCTATGTGACTGTGTCTGAGTTGGTGAGCATATTTTCATCTCCTTTTGGTATATTATTGAAAATTGAAATGTGCAGAGTGAAGTTGGATCCTGTCTTTCTGTTACCAGTCATTTTCTTGAATTTTGAAGGTTCTGTTTGAGACTTGCCAACCCACTTTGGCCATTTGGTGAAAAAGAACAGTGCCTCTTGCCCAGGACACCGTAGTAGTGCACAGGGAGAACAACTCATCCAGTTGGTGGAATTTAGGAATCCATGATACGGATTAGATTACTGATATAAGTGGTGCATTGTTGTAGTGGAGAGGTTATGTTTATGGAATATAATAAGCATATTATTGGATACGACAATTATATACTTCGAAGGAAGGAGATACACACATTATCTGATTCAAATATGTCCGTACATCATAAAAAATTTTGATTAACAACGGTGAACCTAATCATGCAAGAAGATTACATTGCATAATAAGAAAAAAAAAATAATGGCATTTGAAATATGGAATCAAATTCTTGGAATTTTTATTATTTAGACCCTCTGTTTCATGCACTTTAGTCTATGTCAATTCAGTCGTATCAGATTCTGTTTTCGAGAATGGTGGGAGTTGAGCATATAATTATTCTGTAAACTGGTCCTGAACATGAAATTTGCTTGGCAAATGCTTCTAATCAGCGTTGTTGGGACCGGAAACCGGCTGCCTGTCCGGTCAATTATAAAGTTGGCTCGATTTTTTAAAAAAACTGGATTTTTTAAAAAACCGGATTCAGCAATTGATAAAAACAGGGTTTTCTTTTTCTTTTTTTTTTTGACAAAAATACACGGTTCATTTTTTTTAAAAAAAAAGTTTTGTTATTTTTATATGTATTTAGTATGGTTTGTGCGTTGAGGAAATTAATTTATGTTTGAAAAGCTTAAATCTAAGCTTTCAACTTAATTGAACAGTGTGATAATATTGAATTATTATTTGGTTTTAAGTTTGAAAATTATTAGTGAAAATCTTTGACGAGAATGATATATTATATGTGTTTATATTGTGAAAATAATTTTTGTTGCACTTAATATATATATATATATATATATATATATATAATATTAAAACTTAAAAAGTAAAAAGAAAATAGAAAATTCAGTTGAATCGATTGGAATTTGAACTGTTCATGGCGTCCATTTGGTTGCCAGTCCTATTCTGACAATATTGCCTCTAATCTGACTCACCTTGTTGCAAATTAAGGTTTTTGGTTTGCAGATTCTTTGACACGTGACGATTCCATTAATGAAATGAAATTCAGCAATATTCTTTTATCCACCATTTCGAAACAAAACGATTGGCATTTCTGATTTGGCTAAGTATCAGCTTGCTGCCTTCATGGGCTTTGGAATTATTCTAAATTCCAAAATCCACATAAATTATAAAATATTATAATATCTTTTAAAATAATCTCATAAATCCATTTAAGTCACGAACAAGTTATATGGCAACAAAAAATTTTAAATCCCAACATAATTTAATAGGATAAGAAGCACTGTCCGCAAAGTTAATTAAACGGCCAGCCGTTTTAATTCTTTAACGACAAGTGATGTGCCTAAAATGATAAGTCGTTCGTGAAATCTGACATAAACATGCATCAGAAAATCCAAAGCCAACAATATTATCGGGCTTCTCTCTCCAGATTGGAGCCCATTCTTTATAGCCAACAATATTATCCTGCCCA
This sequence comes from Jatropha podagrica, assembly GCA_947857235.1. NCBI lineage: Eukaryota > Viridiplantae > Streptophyta > Magnoliopsida > Malpighiales > Euphorbiaceae > Jatropha > Jatropha podagrica. The sequence continues at coordinate 20,175 of CANUEP010017882.1, read as the reverse complement.
ATAATTGAGGAGACCAAGCCCAAACAGTGAACTTTGTAATGGGCGAGAGGTTGGGCTCCAGTAAATAAATTGCCGACTTGCTCACCAATCTCATGGAAGGGATGGATACCACGTAGCATCCCTAATTATAGGCCATTTTTTCTTCAGACGCAAACAACCATCAGATCAAAATTCAAAAAACCAAAAAAAATTTCTAAATACAAAATCGCAGCCAATCTATAAGTGCATTACTGAGCCCGCGCGCGCAATGCTATGATTTCGTTTAAGCATTTGGGAAGGCTCGTCAATGGCCTTTCTCTAGTAGCTAAGGAGATCGCTAAAAGCTCTCCAGCGTTGGAGAACGCCGCCGCAACTGGAGATTTCCAAACCCTAATCACCTCCGCTTCCAAGAAGGCCCTAGTCTTCGTCACCGATGTATCAGGCCTTACTAAAGGGAAAGTTCGCGAGTTCTCGCCCCCTAGGCCCAAGGAGTCCGTTGTTTTCTTCGACCATTCGGCTGAGGTGGCAGAGAATAGTTCAGTTCAACCGCACACGATAAATGATAGTGTAAATAACAATATTGCGAATGACCATAATGATAATGATGTCGTTGGAGAAGTTGTTGAACCGAAGGTTTCTGAGGATAATCAGGTTTCAGCGAATACTGTTGGTGGTTCAGAAAGAGATGGTTTGCAGAGAGAACGTGAGGATCGGAATACAGAGGATAAAGGCAATGCTGGTAGCGGAGAGATGGTCGAGGCAGCGACGGAACTGAAGAGGAGGAAGCCGAGGGAGAGACGGGTTCCTTCAACTCCGTTTACTAGAGCGCTTGGGTGAGTTATATATATTTTTTTATCAGCAAAAAGATTTAATTTTATTAAAGATGAATCTGAAACAAACTTCTTGGCTAATCCAAAGACTAACCGAGCAGACAGGCTTCCTTACACCCGAACCTATATATATATATAAATGAATGTATAATTACAATACATTGTATTTGTATTCACAATTTTATGTAGGAATAGTTTGTCTTTAGATTAATTTTTGGTAAAATAAAATCAGCATTTTAGGATGCAATCTTTCTACGACAACATTAACTTAGATCCTATAACTTTTAAAGGTTTGCTGGTCTGGGAGCTGGGCTTGCATGGGGAACCATTCAGGAATCTACCAAGAGGTTTATCTATGGCACTCCAAGTTCGGAAAACAAGCAATCTGCTCTCTCCCCATTTTTGTCTGAAAGAAATGCGGAACGTTTGGCCCTCGCATTATGTAGAATGCGTGGAGCTGCGCTTAAATTAGGACAGATGCTGAGCATACAGGATGAATCTCTTGTTCCTGCTCCGGTGTGTTTATGTTCATTCATTGACATTTATTTGATTTATGAATTTTGCTACAAGATAATTCAGTTTAGCAAATTATTGGTTGTATGGGGCTGGGGCTTTAAGTGTCTGAGAAAGGACGGGTATTGACTACAATGGGGCAGTTATAGCTGAATGGGGAGTTACTTGCATTTTATTATCTCTTTTCAAGGTTCAAAAGTTTCATTAGTTTTTGAGGCTTTCATGGATGAAAATGTGCATTTGAATAGGAAAATAAAGCTTTTTTTTTTTTTTGTAATGCACATGGGAATTGATCATTTTTTTGGAAAAATGATTGTCATCATCGTTGTCATGGTTTTAATAATCTTTTTCTGTCTTAGACCATAAATTATCTTTTTATTGTCGTCTTTCATTTTTGATAGATCTTGGCTGCTTTAGAAATTGTCCGTCAAGGTGCAGATGTGATGCCAAGGAGTCAGCTCAATCGCGTTTTGGATGCAGAATTGGGACCTGACTGGTCAACTAAGTTGACTAGCTTTGATTATGAACCAATAGCTGCTGCAAGTATAGGCCAGGTGATGCAACATAACTGCATTTCTTAGTACTTCTGATTCACTCTGCTATTTGACTGCTGACACTGTTTTCATTTTGCATCAAGCTCCATAGGCTTTTTGAATTGATTTATGAGAGATAGGCTATGATTTAATAACTCAGTTCAAAAAACTACAGCAAGATATTTCTAGGCCCACTTTTTCACTCTCTTGTTTTATGATGAGGAGAGAATTTTTTCGTCTCTGTAAACCTCCAGCTATTACAATATTCTATTTTCAGTTAAATTTTAGAAGTTATTAATCTGAATATTGTTTTTCTATGGTTGTAATTGACTATCATCGGAAGACATGGAAGTAATATTTCTATTAATATTTTATGCTATACAAAATCTGTACTGCCCTACACATGGATCTTGTCCTTTGCACACCCTCTTCCCTCACGTACATTTTTAGTCTTCATATGTGAAATTGAAATGTCGGTTCTGATTTATTGTGTTTGATTTTTACACAGTGACACTTGATATATCAAATGATGTGATTTTGTTAGTCAAGCCTACATGAGTACATAATTATCATCCAGTTCCCATACATTTCTTTATTGCTAGGCCTTGGCCTTATTTTGTTCTGACTGTTCTGAAACTATTGTAGGTGCACCAAGCAGTGACAAAGGATCGGATGCAGGTTGCAATGAAAATTCAATACCCTGGTGTTGCTGATAGCATTGATAGTGACATTGAGAATGTGAAACTTCTCTTAGATTATACTAACCTAATTCCAGAAGGACTTTATCTTGACAAAGCTATGAAGGTTTGGATGCACATTCATTTATTAATGTAAATAAATATATTTCTACATTTCAGGCTGAAGCTATTGTGCATGTACTCTTAAACCTTGCTGAGACTTTAACATCAAGTCCTGGCTCATTATGTTATATCATCTGCTGCAAAAATTGTGCCTCAATTCTTTTCCTTTTCTATGTTCTGCAAGTATATTTATAAATAACTCATTCATGCTTAAAAAATTGGTCTCCTCTCTTCTTCATGGTGGTTGTAAATGATGTGAGAAAATAGATCTTAAACTGCTGGAATTGAATTCTAATATTCTTTATTGAATTCTTTTAAGGTAGCAAAAGAAGAATTATCCCGTGAATGTGATTATGAGTTGGAGGCAACCAACCAGAAACGGTTCCAAAATCTACTAACCGGTGCCGAGGGATTTTATGTTCCAACGGTTGTAGATGAACTTTCCTGCAAGAGAGTCTTAACTTCAGAACTTATTTCTGGTAAAGGCACTATGTCTTTTTTAAAGTTGCTTTCTAATTAAACAGGTTGATGCGTTTTGATCATGAAAGCTAGGTCATCAATGTCCTTTGTTAGAAGTAAAATGATATTTTCGTACTTTTCTCATCAACGAAACACCATTAATGCTATGTATGCATGTGTGTTTGCATGTTCAATTGCCTAACCCATTTTTGGAGCTCATAACATGTACCATAATCTTTTATTGAATAATTGCATGCTTCTTTTCTCCCTCTTGTCAGTAGATTTGAAGAAGGTTTGTTGAGACAAATTTTTTGACAAAAGTGTTATGCTTGCTACAGGAATTCCAATTGATAAGGTGGCATTGCTAAACCAAGAAACTCGTAATTATGTTGGCAAAAAGTTGTTAGAACTCACATTGATGGAGTTATTTGTTTTCCGATTCATGCAGGCAAGACTTTCTATTTTTCGTATTTTTTATTGCAAGTAAATTACTTCACTTCTCTGAAATGCTCCCAAAGCTTCTTAGATTTCCCTGTATTCTTTTGATCATCTTGCATTATCTTTGGTTGTTCTGAGGAGTATGAATAGTTGTTTGAGTTTATGCTGTCCCTGTTGTAAGCAAGTTTACTGAAAATGTGATGTCTGGCGTTTGCTTGTTTTGTGGTTTGCTGTAGCACAGACTGATCCTAATTGGAGTAATTTCCTATATGATGACACAAAAAAAATTGTCAATCTCATTGACTTTGGTGCAGCCCGTGATTATCCCAAGCGTTTTGTTGATGACTATTTAAGAATGGTAATCCTTTTATCTATAACTTTTCTTCAGTTTACAAATTTCATTATTACAGCTACTTCTATTGGTTGGCTCCTATCTTGCAACCAACTGTAGAGTCGGGTTAAAAATAATGGCTAAAACTTTGAAGCAGCTTAAGTTACTGTATAGTTGGAAACAATTCTGGCCCATAAATTTGGAGCATGGGGTTTTAATTTTCATTTCTTATCGTGGCTCCTGTTTCATCCTTTTAACCTCTACATGTTGGCATTCACCTATATTTAATTAGGTCGTAGCATGTGCGAATGGTCAGAGGGATGCTGTGATTGAGATGTCAAGAAGACTTGGGTTCCTTACAGGAATGGAGTCAGAGATAATGCTGGATGCTCATGTTCAAGCTGGTTTGATTGTGGGATTGCCATTCTCAAAGCCTGGTGGATTTGATTTTGGATCCACTAATATAACACAAAGTGTTTCAAATCTCGGGGCAACAATGCTGAAGCACAGGCTCACACCGCCACCAGAAGAAGCATACAGCCTTCACCGAAAGCTTTCAGGTGCTTTTTTGGCTTGTATCAAGCTTGGAGCTGTTGTTCCATGCAGGGACCTGTTGTTCAATGTCTACGAGAATTATCAGTTTGGTGAAGAGGATGATAATGAGATAGTATCCGGTGGCCCACTCTCTTAACAGGTTATTGAAATCTTATTTTTCTTTTTTTTGCCCTTGAATTTATACATTTATTTTTTGATATGCAATAAAGTGCAGGACAAGTTGTCCATTTGAGCCAGCAGGCAATGTAGGGTTTTTGATTCTTAAAGAATGAAAGGTGTAATTTAATTTTGCTCCAGGAACGGAGAATCGAGTAAGAATCACCAGTTAGAGCTTCATTATTCTCCAACAGAATAATATAAATATGTATTTTATGTACTTGAAATATGATTATTCCTGGTCCTTAATGAATGTTAAAATTTTATTAAATTCAATTAATTAATGTCTAATATATATTTTTTTATTTCATAAATTTGATTGTGGAATTATATGCTAACCCAACTTTTATCAAAATCAATGAATTTCAAAACTTATATATTTAAACCGAAATGTTGCTCTCGCTCTCTTCTTTTCTTAATCATATCTATATCATTCTCGTATATAATATAAGCACACAATTTTAAAGCCTTAATTATAGAAAATTAAAAAAATTAAAAAAATAAAGGAAATGAGGGAGTGAATGTGGAAAGAAGTTTTGAATTTTTTTTTTTTAATTTCAGCTTTCAACAAATATCTTGATTTTATATTTTATGTGTTGTGTTCATGGTATTTAAAAAAATAAAACGACTCTTTCAAAAGAAAAGGAAGGAAAAAAAATCTAAATCTTTTTCTTTAATGAATCGGAGTCGATCTGGATTCGTCGTTTGATCAGCATTTCTACCCAAGTTTGATTGAAATTTTACAAATAACAGGCCGAAACCAGTCCAGTCCAGTCCAGTCCAAACCGGCCCGGTAGCCTTGCCAATAGATAATTTAAAGATTAAAAGAAATAGCTCCAAAAATAACAATTTACAAAGCTTAAATAATAAAAGAAATAAAAGATAAAGAAAAAGAACGGGAAAAGCGGTGTGCTGATGAAACCAGCTGTAGAGCGTAGCAAGAAGATAATGGAAAAAGGCCCGAAAGAGGGAAGAAAAGAAAAGGATAGTGAGATGATTTCGTTTCGTTTGGTGAGCATTTTACGAAGAAAGTGAACAATAATGTTTGAAAAAGACAACGGTCTCTTATGCCATATTATTAAATATTGACTTGCATATGCTACAAATGCAATAATGGCAGACGCAAATCAAGCAAGGCCATTTAAACAGTAAAAGCTGTGATTGACGAACCCCGCTTATATAAGGCAGCAGGCACACTTCTCTCCCTTTTTACAATTTGGAGCTCCGAACAATCTCCTGCATTTCAACCTTTCCTTGTATCTGAGCCAGAGATGAAGCAGGGGATAGCACTACTGACTCTGTACTTATATGCCTGCAGTTTGGTTGGGATACTTTTGGGCGGATCTCTAGAAGTTTTTGAAGATTTGAAATTCCCTTCTTATCTGGACAGAGATGCTTCGTCGCCTTCTTCTCCTGCTTCTAAACCTCTTATGGTCGACCTCACTCTTGTTCATGGAGCTGACTCTAAAGGAGCTGGTACGATGTATTCCTCTCTCGCTCGCGTACATTGTGTAGTGCAATCAAGTTTACGTCTGTTTGCTCTTTAGTTTTATCTCCATAACTAGCTGGTCATTCAATATGAGTAGAACAAAATTGGGGATATCTGTGCCGTTCATTGATCTTTTGATGAGAAAATCTATCTTTGTTCATAATCGATAACAGCTGCGAAATGATGTTTTCGTGTGATGTCCTTGTATGCCAGTCTGCTTGGATGGAACATTGCCTGGTTACCACTTGCATCGTGGATTTGGATCAGGTCAGAATAGCTGGCTTATTCAGTTGGAGGTATCCGAGACAATCTTTTCATATTGGCATTCTAGGGTTCTAATGAGAAGTGCTGTACTAGTATTGTGCTTTTTATAATATTGAGTTATTTAAGCTCAAGTGAGCTATCATTTGCTGAACAAACTGCGAATTAAGTAAAAGGTGGTTTGGTCTTTGGTGCAGGGAGGTGGGTGGTGCAATACCATCAGGAATTGTGTTTATCGGAAAACTACACGTCGTGGTTCATCCAAGTTTATGGAAAAGCAATTACCATTTACTGGAATATTAAGCAATAAAGTAGAAGAAAATCCTGGTTTCTCCCTGACACTGAAACTTCATTTGCTCTGGATATATTAATTATGGATTCTGAGATTTTAGTATGGACGCTGCTTTCTTATGCTTGCAGATTTCTTTAATTGGAACAGGGTCAAGCTCCGTTACTGTGATGGGGCGTCTTTTAGCGGGGATGGTCAGATTGAGGTCGGTGGAAGTATCTATTTCTTCTCAGTTCATTCTAAGAATAATTAATAGTGATCAAATATAAAATTTTCCATTGTAGGCTTTGAATATGGCACACAGATGCCTATTTCATTGACGCTGAAGATAACTAATTGAATTAAATCTCTTAATGAAACTGTACATCTTAAAATATCCAGATGCAATGTTTAAGTGCACTTTCTTGCTACAAATGCTAACTTTAATAAGTCTTAGATCATATATTATTTTGATCCATGGTCTTCAAATATAATGATGGTTTGACATTTTTGAAGTTCTGATAGTCAAGATGGTATCAGGAAGTTGAGTTCTTGATTGAACACACATAAGCATCTTACTGGATTATTCTCCCTATAGTTCTACCAGTGTGATTCAGTGGCCTTTAATTTCCTTCACTGTCCGACAAGAATGACAACATCATATAGAATAATAAGACAGATCAAATGAGCTATTCTGCACTATTAAAATCATGGCAGCGAAATGGTTTTCATTTGAGAAATTTGTGTTCTCTTGGAATATCATTTATTGTCCTTTTTACTCTAATGCTGGCAATGGAAGGAAAGTGAATCAGATTAAAGGTTTGACTTTTGGCATTAGCACTTGCAAATGTACAGATTTAAGAAACTACTGTTCTTTCAGGCTAAACAACTTTATTTTCGAGGACAACGCATCTGGTCAGCCGCTATGGAGAATCTGATGGCTGAAGGAATGCAGAACGCTACTCAGGTTTTTAATTTGTTATGTTATTTATAATTGTCATTTAAATGTCACATTTCCGGTCACTCTGTGATACATGTATCTTAGGCCCTTCTTTCTGGATGCTCTGCTGGAGGTCTCGCATCCATCTTGCACTGTGATGAATTCAGGGACCTGTTTCCACAATCTACCAGAGTAAAATGCTTAAGTGATGCTGGACTGTTTCTTGATGCGTAAGAAGGAATTCTTTATTCATTCTTTTGTGATTTCTACTGATGTATATACTTGGTATATATTATTTTCGTTTTCATTTTTTTTTTTCCTAATGTGTTGTAGAGCCGATATATCTGGTAACCGCACATTACGGAATATGTATGAAGCTGTAGTTACGTTACAGGTATTCTGCATACTACATTAATGGGTATATAAATTATGGTTAGGTGTATTCTTTTGGTAGAACCTGACTGCTCTGTTCTCAGGGTTTATCAATATTTTGTGGCACTCTCTTTCTTTCTCTCTTCAGTTTTGAATAACTATTGATGACAGTATGAAATTTCAGAATGTGCAGAAGAATCTGCCAAGTACTTGCACCAGCAATCTGGATCCAACTTCAGTAAACATCTACCTTTTCTTTATTGTTTTGCAGTCACGTGAATGTCTTTGATAAAACAGAATTACTGGCTCTTTCTTTTGTTCTCTCATACAGTGCTTCTTCCCTCAGAATTTGATTGCAAATATAAAGACTCCATTTTTTATTCTAAATGCTGCCTACGATTCATGGCAGGTAAAACTGTTCTTCATATTTTACTTTATCTACTAATGGAAATTCATATACCTTCTGTTATTTGGGGCATGGTTGATAAGAATATATCTATATCTTCTAAAGTACCTCAACATGGTGAGATGGTAAATTGTCTAGAGACAATTTATTTTCTGCTATATCCCTGGAAACCATGGTTCCAGAAAAGAAGAAGAAGAAGAAGAAGAGAGAGAGAGAGAGAGATCAGACTTGTTTTCCCTTTGGAGTTTGGAAAGATTTGAATTTAAGAACCAGGAATATCAAACTCTAGACAGGGAAGAGAAGAAAACAGGGCAAAAGATCAATGCAGCCAGCTTCAACTTACCTGAGACATGAATAAGATGAGTTGGAACATTTGTAAGCCCTACTCTATACTCACCCCTGTTTGTAACCATTTGAAAGAGCCCAGAATCCATCAACAGACGTGGCTAACAAACTGATAAATTCAATGACACGCAAGAATCGTCCTTAGTTTTGTAAAATGTTTCATGAATCACGATCCAGATAGTTTCCTGAATGTCAAATAACGTGAGTCACTTCTGTTAAACTTTATCAGGTACAAGAAAGTATAGTTCCACCATCAGCTGATCCTCAAGGCTCTTGGAAAGAATGCAAACAAAATCATGCAGAATGTAGTTCATCACAAATCCAATTTTTGCAAGGTGATTTTTTATTCGAATTTGTTATCCTTGGTTTATAAATTAGTGAACTATTCAATTTGAAAATGCATATAGGTATATTTATACTATGATTTCTCCTTTATCTTTTGCATAACAGACTTCAGGAATCAAATGCTAGAAGCTTTAAGTGTCTTTTCAATGTCAGCTCAAAATGGTTTATTCATAAATTCATGTTTTGCTCATTGCCAATCTGAGAGGCAGGATACATGGTTTGCTGTTGATTCTCCCCTCCTGAAGAAAAAGGTATTAGCAACTACTTGAAGTTGGGCATGTATTACTGATAACCATTAAGGGATCACAATAGAAAAAGGCTAAAGAACCAAATATGCATGTTATGCACAAGCGATATATTACAACTAAAGGGCGATTGGGGGCTTACACAATAAGGATATTTAAGCAAACTTACACAATCACCGATAGGGGTAGAAGTCACAAATTACATAGAAATGACTTGCACAATCACAAATTTTCGGTTACATTAAAGGTGGGGAAAGGGAGGGGAATTGACCCTGGGGCCTAACTGTCCTAGGGCATCGGGCTTACCACTTGGGTAAGGCATCATTTGCTTAAAGCTTTATTGAATTAGTTTATGAGTTATGATCGTTGGCTCTTTTGTGTTTTGACTTTTGCGAAGGCCTTTAGAATCTTTTACGGCCTTGACTGGCTGAACTGGGTAATAGATTGAATGACGTAGTTCAAATTCAATCATATGTATAGAAGTTAGTGTTTCATTATATACGCATCATATAAGAATTCCATCCGCTCTAATTATGTTGTGTTACAAATATGCAGCGGATTGCAGAATCTGTTGGAGATTGGTATTTTGATCGTGTAGATGTTAAAGCTATTGATTGTGCATACCCCTGTGATAACACGTGCCATAATCTAGTCTTCAAGTGAGTGAAAAACTTATCTGCTCCTCCTTGTTAGTTTTCTTCACTCATTTCACCAATCACCATTTGTAGAAATTGTATCATTCATGTACGACAACCTTAAGTCGTCGCTAAAGAACGCAAAAAATTGCCTACAGTTGTTCCCATTGTTGTGCTCGAACACGTGTATTTATTTTCTTTATTGTCTCAGTAGAACATTAATGTTCACTGGGCTCAGAAATAGAACAATATTATTCAGATGCTAAGCTTAAATGCACCCATCATTATATTATTCATTTATCATTATTGCTAATGCCAGCATATTCTTATAGTCAATGTTAATTATGCTTCTTTCCTTCCAAAATTTGAATGACTATAGCAACCTTCATGATTATTTGGTTTTGTGTACGGCTGATGCACCTTCTTTTTTCTGAATTTCTTCTCTCATTTTGACTTGTGAGAGACTGAAATTAGTATCTCCTCTGCAGCGATGTTACTTCAACCATATCGTTCTCCCGATCCTCAAGATTAACCTTTTACCTGCCAATTCTGCTTAGTTCCTTGTTGCTTTCACTAACATGTTCCAAAAACATGGTAAGTCACTTGTCAGTTTGATCGATGAAACATGTATCTGTTGGCTGACAAGTCGCAATCGTTTAAAATCTATAATTCAAGGTCACCAAGGCTCTCTTTTTCTGCAGCCACTGTTTTTTTTTTTTTTTGGGTTATTACTACTTGCAGTTGACTGTCTTTGTATGTATCAAACTGCCACATGATATGCTCACCAATGCTCTGATATGGTAAACTACCAAGACCGTTTTTCAATTATTTAAAATAATATGATTCAAAACGTTAAGTGAAAATAGGTAGATGGTTCTCAACAGCCTCAACAACACCTCAGTATTTGTTTGTATGTCTGGCTTGAATTCATCATTCACAGGTTAGAATTTGTAAGCTTAGCACCCAGGTGGACTGCTGGTTGCGGGAAAAGCAGGTCTTTAAAAATAATTTTTTATGAGGTGGGACAAATTTTTTTTTATTTTGAGAACTGAGGGAGAGAGACTTGCTCATTACTGATATCTGCAAGCGTCTAGTTGAAGGTCAAGGCACCGTTTTGACGGACGTAACGGGTCTCAAGTCAACATCATCATTGTTACCCAGGCTTGTTCATATATTATATACGACTGGAATTTGGCAAAGCTCCAGTCTAAAATCAAGTTCTCCTTTTCATTCAGTTGCAACACATGCCACTCAAGCTAATTAAAACTCAATTCAATAATAATATTAGAAAATGAATTACAAGCTCAAAAAATCATAATAATAATTCAACTGTTTCAGGTGAACCGGAATATGCCTCCAAATCCCGATTGTGTGATATTTACAAGTACCAAAACATGTATAGGAAAGTGAAAGTGAAGTGATCAGAGACTCCGACCAGAAATCCCGTAATCACGATCTACAAAAAAAAAAAGATCAACACACCCATCCCAAAAAAAGAAAAAAAAAAAAAGGGGGGGCAAAAACAAGAAAGAAACTCTTTTTTCTGCAAAGGAAATTGAAGTCCACCCTCAAAATCCAACCTAGAGAGAAATCGAAGTCCATATCCTTCAAAAATAAACTTCCCTTTTAGTCTTTCTCTAGAAAAATAATAGGTCAAAAAACAAAAACGTATGGATTAGAATCGGCGCGCAACCATTAGTAGTCAGACTCAGACACTGCCATGTCGAGATGCAGATGCCATCGCCACTGCCTGTGCCCATACCTTCAACCGAGCCTTGACATCTCTGGGATCATCTCCTATATGACAAAATTCATAAAAATTATTTCAATCTTTAAAAAACGACAATGCAAAAGAACTCCAACAAAATACTAAGAAAATCATATTACCAGGGCTAGAAATGCGCCAATTTGCAATAGGGGAATTTCCACCACTGCTCGTTTCAAGCGTAGATCCTGAAAGAGAGACGAGTCCTGGCATCTCCAACATTCTTTCATGTTCTAATTCAAATCCAAGATCTCTGCAAGCTTTCACTTCATCTAAATCCATGCACAATGACCTTTTCCCTCCTTTCGGCCTCGTTATAACCTTTAGCCCTCCACCTTCACTCTCACCACTGAAACTGTTACAATACCCATAATAATTATTAATATACCCAATTCCCATACCCATACTCTCTTCATCTCTCTTTTTAGTGCTCTTATTTTCACCATCTATCCATCTTTCTCTTATCACTGACCTTCTTCTTCTTCTTAAATTTTTCTTGACCTTGTTACCCTTCTGAGCTTCATTTTCACTTGCGTATTCTTTTACCCCTACAATCCGATTCACCAACCCAGAACGAATTCTCCGGCGGGGAGGAGTCGCTGGAAGTGAGTAACAACCGGGTTCTTCATCGGAATCGGAAGAAAGATCGAGCATGGCTAATCCTTCTTTCTCGTCGGAAAGTTCCTCGTCTGCGTCGAAGCTTTCTAAAGACAATCTTGACAAAAACATTCTCATACCATCACAATCTTGATAATCATCGTCTTCATTAGTATACATAGAACTCGTACATACAGATAACCTGGACAAGTTCTGTGATTGAGGTTGGTGATCATAATACCCATCATCCGTAGCATCGTGATCATCATCGTCTTCTACCATAACAGAAGGAGGAGAAAGCGAGTTCATGGTCTCATCTAAAGCCATGTTATTTCAAACCGGAATCAAATTCAATAACAGTATAGTACTCAGTGAGAAGGAAAAGGAAAAGTGGGGAAAGTGATCGATCAAAGCGTTTTTGGGATTGGAAAAAGAAAAGTGATTACTACAAAATGAGTGTGGCTTTTAGGTTTCTGTCCATCATTCGTTTCTCATTTCATGATAAGATGAAGGTAAACGTAATCTCTTAGCCAACATTCTCATTTATACAAATTTCATTTCGTTAAAAATCCCGATATACCCTTCCACGTGTCACTCGTGGTTCATTTTTTATAATTTTTTGCTGAAAAGGTGAAGGGCAATTGTGTTAGTTTAGATAAAAGAATCCGTATTAAACACTAATTGCATCATTATAGCTTAAAATCCATCCATAATTTTATAATAATCCTAGAGATTAGATTAATTTAGTTGATGAGAGGATTTTTTATTTGAATTTTTGAAAACCAAAATTGAGAGTTATGGATGTACAGTGATAATTATGGAAACAGAAATTGATTGGTTGAGAAAGAATTACCACAAATAATTGAATTAAAAATTAAAATGGCGGGTAATGTCCAAAACTTCAAATAAGAAAAAAAGAAGATTCCTAAATTGGTCGGATATTCTAATAATTAAGGAAAGCACACGTCAGAAATTAGAGGATTTGCGTAGGGAATGAGAACACACAAGTGAGTGTCCCACGCCCACTAGATAAATGACACGTTGCAAGTTGCAGCCGAGCTCAAATGAGTGAGTGAGTGAGTGAGTGTAGTGGTTCTGTTCTGATCCGAATCAGACCAACTGGACAACGTTATTAATGTGTAGACCATCGTTCAACATTTTCTACTGCTAATTGTTCCATTCATTCAGCTCATGCTTTCATCATTATCTAAATTGGATTGCTTAAATCCTACTAATCCTTATTTTCTATCTCTATCTCTTTAATTTTTTTAATTTGGTAGTTAAATTTGACCGGATGTTTATTTAAAATTTATCATAGATAATATTTATTAAATATATTCAAATTGACTTGAAATATTATCAAAATCTAGATTTAGATTTATTGGAGTTCATTATCCATTAACTTCAACAGTGGATATTTACGTATAGAATTGGCAAAAGGACCTAAAAGTGCAACTCCAACCTTTTTGCTTCTGCTTTTGCTTTTCGAATCCAAACTATTAAACTCAGTTATTGAGTTAACTTTTCCGACGTATCTAATTCTAATTTAAATATATGGTTTTTGATAATTATATATTTTAGTAAGCTCATTTTTTTATTATTATTTTTTTTTTCTCAACAAAATTTCGGTGTATTTTAGTGAAAAACTTAAGGGGTTTTTTTTTTTACGATATTAAATTTTATTTTTACATTTTTGTATATAAGGATTGGATAGTAAATCGCTTTTTCTTTTAAGTTATTCCGTCCCGTTCACATTAGAGGCCCCACGAGTCTGTTTGATTTGATAACGATGTTCATCGGCTGATGTATATAACCGCGTTTAAGAGGACAGGTGTCCGCGTTTTTATTGAAAGACCCCGAAAGAGTCTCAAGCTACATGGGCCCACACACCGAGCTACATACCTCATATCAACTGCACCACGTGTCAATAAAAAGGCCACCACAACACATTACTTAGCTGGGCCCCCACTGTTCCAAGTATCGAGCGGACTGAGGAGGAGCTATCTATTGCTTTTGAATTTTATTTATTTTTTTTAATTTTCGTTGGGTCCACCTTTTTTTAGTATATCATATGATGCCATCCCATTTAATATATATATAATAACTGAAAAACATTTTACTTTGCACATAACAAGTATAAAATAAACGCAAAAAAAAAAAAAAATCTAAAATAAGCATAGTAAATGCTGCCGTTCATCTTATTGACTAGTCATATTTACAAGCTAGCTGTTCTGATGGCAACGGAAATGGATGGTTGGAATAGTCGATTTGCGAGTGTGATATTTACACGTGTCTTGTCTTATCATGCTTGTTATAATCCGATGAATGATACTGCATTCGACACTTTCGAGGTTATCCATAAGTTTCACCCTAAATTCTCATCAATAATTTTTTTTAGCAATAGAATTATAATCAAAATCTTGTAAAATTACTTTTTTATTTGGTATATAATTTTATTAAAATATAAATTCCAACTATAATTTATTTTAAAAATATAAAATATATAATTTTATTTTAAATTATTAATTTATTTTAAAAATGAAATGATTGTAATTACAAACACGATACTAAGTATGTAATATAGAAAATGATTGAATTAATAAAATTTGTTGGTCCCTTTTAAAAACAAGGTCGGTGATGAAAACATAAATTCCAAATAGAATCTTCATATTTAAGTAAAACCACTCAGAATGGCATTATAAGGATGTTTCAAGTTTTGTTTGTGGACATTTTCTTAAACGTTTCAAAACCTCGATATGTTTTTGACCAAAGGCACACGGGAATTTGTCTTATCTGTACTAATTGTTCTTACGCTCTATTAAAAATAAATTCTTTTTTTTTTTTTAATTTATTATATCTTGAAGTTGCATTTAAATAAATAAAATATTTCACTAATGAGAAATTAAATGGATAAAATCTTTTTCCAAAGGAACAAAACTTCAGAACTGATGACAACTGTTATAGTTAGTAGTATTGAGAAACGCGTCACTAATTTAAAGATGGTTTATCTCTTAAACAGGTGGGCTTTAAATCTATGATGACTCAAAGTTGGATGCATTTCCTTTCGGAAAAAAGAGAGAAAGAAGAACAGAAAGCATTGAGGCCCATTTCATAAAAGATTTTTCTGAAAATTATTGTAACCACGAGAGTTGAATTATTAATAAAATTATGCATATTTCTGGTGGAAGTTGTCACTGATTCTGCATTTTATATCGCCTGCCGACACCACGAGCATTGTTACTGTTTCATTAGAAAGCGACAGGCGGTAGGCTCCATAGCTTTTGGGGCCAGTTGCTTGAGAGAGAGATTTTTCTGTTAGACACAAAACCAGTGGCCGATGTAGTTATAGTTATTATTGTTAATTAAATGTAATTTGATTTTTTAAATTAAGATATATCACATAATTTGTAAAAGAAGAAAAATAAAAAAATAATAATAATAACGGAAGTTTCTCTCTCTATGATTAAGATAGCGTGGGCCCGTACATATTTAATATAAAATAGCAGTACAAAATTTGACCAAGATTTTTGTTTTGTTGGTCAAAATAAAATAACGAAAGAGAAAGGAAGTTGGGCGGTGAAAAGTAATTAGTTGGTTTGGATTCGGTGAAATCATCAATTTGTCGCTTGTGATTGTAAATGGGCCTCGTGTCGTGTCTCCCTAATGGGAAGTAAAAGTCCGTGTCACAGACCAAGTCTAGCCCTTGGGTTCCAATTAAATCGATTCCTTCACTCGTTAAAACAGGATTAAATAATCTAAGCCAAAAAAATAAAATATGTAAAGAGCCTGATTTTTCCACGTCCTTCAGTGCTATAGCTGATTAGATTATCAATTAAGATTTAAATTATATCAATCTTATAAATATGATCACTGCTAATTTTTTTAAATTAATATTATTTATAATTATTTAACATAATAAATAACTATTAATATTACCATATAAATTGAATTCAGATTTCGTTAAAAAAATATATGAAAAATAAATTTTTAATAGCTATTTTACATTTTAACATCAACTGTGTAATTTTATTTTTTTGAAAACCTAGAAAGCTTGTGACCCTTCTGATAAACAGGTGAACTTTCAGGCCCAGCTCAAAAAAGAGAGAGGGAAAAGCAAAGCTTGGCGAAATTTGGGCCCTGTTTCTTGGAGAAGGCCAAATGGGCCTATAGCAGTGATATTTGGGTTTGAAAGCCCATAGGAAATAAATACACTCAAACCGATGTATTTATGTTGGTTTAGAAGGAAATTTGCTCGCCTTGGTTATAAGTAACCGTTAATTATGTTATAACTTAGAAGAAAAGTGGAAATCATTTGAACTATGGAGATTCTGTTGTTAACTACCAACAACAACCAAGCGTCTCCGAAGCCTCAACTGCAAGCCCAATACCAGTTCTTCTTAGGGAATATCAGAAAAGACTACCCCTACAAGAAGGTGACAAGTGGATGGCAATGATTTGCTTACCATATTTGCAATTTCTTCGTTCACCACACAATTGACTAATCTCTCTCTTGAATTGGAAGTTTCTTACTTTATAAAGTGTTTCTTAAGATAATGTTTAATCTCTTTAAGAAGCTAAAAGACACCAACATACATATGGCTCTCAATAGATAGAGAGTCACTGTCCCTTTGTACGGACCAGAAAGCGAATAACACTTACTTCACTTTGTTGTGGGGTTTCCTTTTCTTGCTTGATTATGAAATGACAACTCTTCTTCTTGCATTTCCTATTTTCACACGTGCGGTGCTTCCGTGCTAGATTGCGGAGAGCTCCTTGAATCTTGTAATAAGTTTGTAATTCAAGAAAACAATAAGACATGGAGCTTTTTTTCTTTTAAGGTGTTATGTTAGTTCAGATGAAAAAAAAAAAAAAAAAAAAAAAAAAAAAAATAAGCGGCCAAAAAAAATTTATGAATAAAAAACCAAATCAAAAAAAACGATAGCAAAAAAGGGTATAGAAAAGTGTTTATAAAAGGACAAGGATGGCCAACCAAAAAACCAACCCCCCTCCGTTTTGTCTATAAAATTGTTTTTTTATTTTCCTATATAAAAAAAAAAAAAAAAAAAAAAAAAAAAAAAGAAGCGGCCAACTACAATTTATGACTCAATATCCTCATCAAAATCATCGATAGCAATAAAGGGTATAGAAAAGTGATTAGACAAGGACAAGGATGGCCAACCATATCTCCAATCTTCAACTGGAAAATAAAGCATTGGGTTCCCGTATTTCTCAGTATTGTAAGAACTAAAATAGAGAGAATATTTGGATAGATTAAAAATTAAATTATCAGTTTTTTGAGAAATGGTTCTGATATATATATAGAGGTATAGCTCCATACATATACTATACCAATAAAGGTTAATAACGACTTTAAAGAAAGAAAGAAAGAAAGAAAAAAATCCCGAGAATCGATGACATTTTTGCTTTCTGGGATTTTTTACAGATAGAATTACTTCAACACTATAATGCATATGCAATTGAGGTAAAGAGGAGAACTACACTGGTATAATCCTTATTCTGCAATTCTGCTCTCGACACCCAACAAGTAATTTTTTTTTCTTAAAAAAGAAAAAGAGAAGCTAATAATAAAAGACTGTCTTCTTTTTTTTTTTGGCTCACAAATATTCAAAAACCCAAAGAGTGAGATTTTTTTTTTTTTTGGTATAAGACCTATTTACAAGAGAAAAATCTGTAGCACACACCTGTAAATAAACAAAAGAAGAGTCCCTCTCAATGGCAAATGAAAATGCTAGATATGTCCATAAGCAGCTGTAAGTCTTTGAATATCCTTATTCGTACACATATCAGAATTTTGAAAAGCTAGTTGTTGTTGTTGTTGCTGCTGCTGCAACTGCTGATTATGATGAGGAGAAGGCCACATACCGTTGGAATTTTCTGCTAAGAAATGTGCTTCTGATTTTATTTCATTGTATAAAGATTGTGAATTTTGATTTTGTAAAGCTGCAGCCATTAACAATGGACTGTGAAGATATTCCGGACACTTAACATCTTCATGTTGACTTGTCATCAACTGAGTTTGACCTTTATCTGTTGTGCTACAATCCCCTAATCCCCAAGAAAAAAGCGTGCTTTCAAAGAAAGAGTTGTTACTTTGCAGCTCTGCGTTTCCACTACTTCCGCTGCTAGTATTGCTAGGAGCACCCATTTCCCAGAACCGTGGATTACTACCAGTAATTGGAAAAGAAGCTAATGAAGGATCTTCAGTGACAGAATTGGGCTTGAAACCCATATATGTAGAAAGAAATGAACTTGTTGTGTTTGACGGTGAAAGAATTGTGGGTATTGAGGTCGAAGAAAATTCCGAACTCATATCAAAAGTTTTACCGCTGGTTTGAGTAAACCAAATAGAGGGGATTGAGTTAGTTGAAAGTCTAGCATTGGATGCATAATTCAAATGCTGAAGAGGAAAATCCACGAAAAACTCCTTGTTGCTTATAGGCGTCAACAAATTATTGTTGTTGCTGCTGCTACTAATAGTCTTGGAATTAGAAGCAGAAGCAGAACCTTCTTCTCTTTCCAGTTGTTTCTTTTCTTGCAAATTTGGCAGTCCTGGCTTCGAGTTACTAGCTTCAAGGAGGTTGAGTTCACTGGAAGGCTTATCTTGGGTTTTCTTAGTAGGCGAAGGATTTTTGTCTTGTCCATTATTTTCAACTTCCGAAAGCGGTTTATGTGTAACAGGGTCAATGCCTCTTTGTCTAAGTTTCTTCTTTAAACAAGAATTCCATAGATTTTTTATTTCATTGTCGGTTCTTCCTGGTAATTGTGCTGCAATTTGTGACCACCTGAGAAACAGATTATCAGAATGCTTAATATATGTTCTTTATTTAATAAATTTGATTTATAAAAATCAAAACTATTTGATTTACCTGTTACCCAGAACCGCATGAAGTTCAATTATGAGATTCTCTTCTTGTTGTGAAAATGTGCCTCTCTTTAAATCAGGTCTCAAGTAATTAATCCACCTTAATCTACAGCTCTTTCCACATCTTTGCAAACCTGGAAATTTGATGAATTGGAGCCTTGGTTTAAAATTACAAAACAGAGGAGATACGAAAACCAATATAGTAGATAGATAAAACTTACCGGCTTGCTTGGGGACAGAGCTCCAGCAGCCATGGCCATACTTAGTAATATGCCTTAAAAGTTTCTCGTCTTCCTCAGGGGACCAGAGACCTTTCCGTAGCTTCTGCTTGTAGCAGCAAGAGTGCCTCCCCATTTGGAGTAAGCAATATGGAAGAGAAGAGAAAAGAAAAAGATACTATTTGCCCAAAAGAGAAAAGAATGAGTAAATGAAGGTAAAAGTGTCAGCAAATGAGCAAAAGGTTTCTCGCCAACGGATTTGTAGGGAGTTGCTTTGGCAGAAAAGATGTAAGCAGAGAGAGAGAGAGAGAGAGAGAAGAGGTGATGAAAAGGAAGCCAAGAAAATGAAGTAGCTGCTGAGAAAGGGAGTTGAATTAATATAAGAGGCAGCCTTCAAGAGAGAAAAGTCACCGTCAATCTGTCTCTGTGCTTCTTCTTCTTCTTCTTTTTTTTTATTTTTTAAAATTAGATTAAATTATTTATTTGTTTAGTTGGCAATGGTTCAGAAAATCAAAAATAAATTAATAGTCTGAGTTGTATGTGTCTTATCGAAAGTCTGAGAATTAATGTCTTATGCAAAAATGGTGGGGTATAATTGATAATTCATACAAGATAAAAGAAAAGAAAGGAAAACCACATGTTGATTTGATGATTAATAAATAATACTATAACCTATGCTTGAAATTCAAGTTAGCGAAATCTTAAATATTTCTGCAATGATTTTTTTTTTTTTTTTTTTTTTTTTTGGGGGGGGGGGGGGGGGGGGGTTAAAACCCCGAAGGGTTTTGTCCCAAAAAAAAAATGTTAAAAAA